>JALPQI010028111.1:0-14659 GCA_025490895.1 Thaumatotibia leucotreta | reverse complement strand
TTAAGGAAGTCTCTACTGTACGGAACAGGGTTATTTTTTCGAAATGACGGGCGTTTGTCCGATCCTTGGATATTATCATTCGAGAATCGTGAAATGATTTTCAAATTTTCGTTTAACCTAGAAAACGGGGAACAGGAATCGAACTCCGATATGGTCCCGTTGAGACCAATTTTTATCAATTTAAGTTTTGAGTATTGCACTGTTTTTTTGTTTAACTTTCCTGAATGTTATGTAATGTTTTTCTTTTTCATAATTACTTACTAAAAATAAAAATTAAAGAAACAGCGGGAATATAATTTATATTAATGCCGTCAAAGATAATATACTAATCATTATGAATGTGAGTTTCAGTATTTTGTTTTGAGCATGAATTTAATTTAACTTTTGTTTACTTATCTGTTAAACAGCTTGTTGATAAGCAACAGAACGATTACTGGCTACGTGTATTCTAACTTTTTATTATATCTAGCTACTTTGAACGACTACATAATAGAATTAGATACTGATATGACCACTTGCAAACTTAAGGAGTCGAAAACTAAGTCCATACTGTAACATTATAAATGCAAAAGTTTACTGTGTTACCTCTTCACGTAAAAATCGCAGGACCAAAGTTGAAATTTGGTATGGTACTATGGAGATAGTTTGATACAAAAGAAAGAACATAAGATGGCCTGTCTGTGTGAAATTGTTGAATGTATACTATCGTTAGGCATAATACCTATAAATATAATTATAGGTATTATGCCGTATCGGAGCAACGACTAGCGGATCAGGTGCGGGTCATTCTACGTTCTAACCGTTTGGATGACTCGACACTTGATCGGCTTCGCCTGCAGTCCCTCTCGACTCGCTCAGCTGCCACCTCGGCGCGGGACCCGCCCGCCACGTCGCCGGATCCGGTGCCGACACCCGACCTGGCACCGGGGGCGCCGCGGGTTGATCCCAGTGCCGATGAGGAGTATTTTGCGAGTCAGAGTGTAAGTACTGCAACTGATGAGCATCTGAGGAGGACTTTGGAAGAGGCGATTATAGAATATCGCTCCACACCCAACTCTAGGCCACGGTTACCACGCTTGCCCATGAATAGACGCAATCTAGCGTTAATGGGAGCCCTAAACGCTTTACTGGAGCCGTACATACGGTCCAGTAAAGATTTAGACGATACGCACTCGATCATGTACTGCGGGGCCGTTGCGGCGTGCCGTGTTGCTCGAGTCAAGTTCCCGGACGCTGACCGTGCACCTAGGACCGCCGGAGGTGTCCCCGCGTGGCAAGTGCGGATCGAGCGTCGTATCGACTCGTTTAGGACCCTCATTGCAAAGCTGATCTGCTTCAGGGGGGGCAATAACCGCCCCCGAGTAATGCGCTTTGTGAACCAGGCGTTCGCAGGAACGGGCATTATGCCCTGCGACTACATGGCCAACCTCACAGAGCGCATTGACTTTCTGAAGCAGAAAGTTTATGCATGGGCAAGCCGTATCCGCCGCTACAGAGAGCGTGTGGATCGATTTCAACAAAACCGTCTCTTCCAAAGCGACCAAAGGAAGTTATACCGAAGGTGGGAGGAAACCGATCATCATTTATTTTGTCCGACGCGCGTCTGCCGGATGCTACTGCCATGACTGATTTCTGGCGTAGCATCTGGTCGGCGCCCGTCGGACACATGGAGGGCGATTGGATGAACGTTGTTGAACGTGAGTGCGAGAACATCGAATCTATGGAGGCAATTACCATCAGCCCCGATGACGTAAGCTGTGCCATCCGACCTGCCCAGAACTGGAAAAGTCCTGGACCGGACGGATTGCACAACTTCTGGATAAAATGGTTTCGGTGCTCGCACTCGCGATTAGCAGCGCAATTCCAACAAGCCCTTGAGCTTGGTTCCCTGCCTCCTTCCTTAACAACAGGTGTAACCTTCCTGCTCTACAAGTCCGGTAGTACCACGTGTAACATCCTACATGATCTATAAGCTTCATTACTGAAAATGTGAAAACTATGAAGCTCCAATAAAGCTCTTTAATAGGGAAATCTAAAGTTTAGGGAAAGGTATAAAATAAACAAAGTATAGAGAGGAAAAAGAAAATATTTATTAATTTAAAATTTCTTATTAGTTTTACAATTAATACTAAGGACTCTACAAGCTCTGTATCTCATTTGGTCTGGTTAGGACTTCATGAGATACACCGTCATGATTGCTAGGGCCAAATACCTAAGTCAGGAAAACATGACGGTACAAAAACCTGACGCCAAAGGTTAACCTGCACACACACACAAAAATAGAAATTAATATAATAAAATATTGATAATAGCATGATCATCTAGTGGTAAATTGGACAACATTATGATAAGTAATAACCCAAATCCTCTGAGGTATGAGAAATGTTACAAAGTCTATGTCCGAAATATGTTCCAACAAACAATAATATCAAAGCCATTTAACTATTCTACACAAGGAGTTAAATGTAAAGTAAATAGAAAGCTTGATTTGAATTCATGATTTAAAGACCTTAGACATTAGGACAAATATTTAAATGTTATAGAACACACTAAAATTGTCATATCTATCCTTAAATCTGCAGTGATTACTAGCTAGATGAAAATAATATTTTAAATGTCAAACATTGTCTCTACAAAGCTTAGATAACGCCTATAAAATGATCCAGATAAATAAAAGAGATTACAATTTAGACTCGTATATGATACCCCATATATGTCAAGTGTAAATTTAGAATCTAACAGTAGAAAATTAAGTTAAGATTATGAAGAGTAATTTAAAAGAGATAAATTAATAAAGTTGTAAAAATTGGATTTAAATTTGATGAATAACCTTATGATAAACGCTTAAGACTAACTTATCAACTATAAACCACGCTTAGTCTTACATAATAGCTGCCTATGATCAGCTATAAGCCGCTCGTAAGAGTATAATATATTAACCAAACGCACACGTAATTATGTTGGCCAATGTCTGAACGAGAGTCTCAGCGTGGACCGATTCTATACAATCCAGATTGGGTATTTAGAGTTGCAAACCGATGCAAAACCCTCGAGTATAACGATGGACTTGTATAGAATATCCGAACGCTAGGAATAGATCCGAAGATACAAATTCAGAGACTTGAGAATAAGAATATGACAATATGCCTCACAAGACGTTGTGTAATATATGTGTAAGCCGTATGATTAGATAAGTCCCATAGCGTTATGAGACAACCACTTTTATGTAATAGTATTCTATAAGAATACTCAGGAATATTATGTTTGATATAACATTATCATGTCTTCAGCAAGCCGAGGCAAAGCCGAAGTGAACGCAGAAATAACGATGAATCAGTACCTTAATACTAAACCACTTAAAACTAACTTATAACTAAATGACGCTTATATTTTATACTGTGTTGATGAACACAGGCATGACAAGAGTAATGTCTGAACGGGAGTCTCAGCGTGGACCGATTCTATACTATCCATGTTGGGTATTTAGAGTTGCAAACCGATGCAAAACCCTCAGGTAAGTCAACAGACTAGCATTGAGAATATCCAAACGCTAGGAATAGATCCGAAGATACAAATTCCGAGACTAACTAAGAATGTGATAATATACTTCTTTTAAATTAATATATAATTTTGTAATAATAATACTCTTTTCTAGAAGAGTCATAATTATAATAATCTGGAGTCGATGTGGGCATGACAATGACAATGATAATGGAATCAGTTAGTTGAGATAGCAAGAATACGTATATATAATATATAGATTTGTGTATCTTTTGAACACTTAATACAAGCACCGAATTATTGTTCAATATGAATTATACTTGTTTGCATGGCTACAAAGGTACCCCTTGTATATATTACCTCTTTGACATTTAGAGAAAGCAATTCAGAACCCGTAGTATTACATATAAAAGAACCAAGTGTGACCATAGTACTGGGAATTGCACATCAATGCACAGTATTATTCAAGCTCCATGGTAGCAAGCTCAGCCCGAAAGCATGAGACAACTAAGTCAATAGTCTGTAAGATCGTTGAGCTTCGCACTTGCAGCCTCGCCCATATAGTATAAAAATTAGATTGTATGTAAATATATAATTGGGGTCTTTAACCACAAATGTTAGCAAACAAGGGTACAGATGTCTTATCGTATGCTATTTGGACGTCTTGCCAGAGTAGTTCTAGCCAAGCGGTCCATTTCGCGAGTGTAAATAAATTACAAGCCCAAGCGATTCACCCTTTTCAAAGATCACGCGAGGGCATCGATCAAAAACGAAGTTCTACCATGAAACTCGTGGTCCCCTAACAAATTAGGTGACTTATAAGAACCTCGATCCCGGACGTAAGCAGAGTTTAACTAAATTTAATATTAATATTTCCATAATAGTTACTAGAACCACATCTCTCAACTAAACGAATCACATTATCAAACATACGTAAGCCCAATTCCATTAATTACAACTTTATTGTTAAACGCGGTCAATTCCAATTCAAAATAATAATTTTAGCATTTTAATCAATTCTGTGAACTTATACGTTCCGTTATATGATGCAAGTAGCTCAAATTATGCTTTAATTGACAGTAGGGTAATATACACTTAAATGTTTAGAATAAGTTTAAAATATTAAAATCTGGATCATTTTATAAGAGTCTCAAATCCATAACGCACACGTGATATACAGTTTATAATCATTGTAATGAATCACGCATTCATAGTTTCTAATATACTATTGATGGATCAACTATTTTTACTTAGTGACTTCAATTACTGCGTGATTCATTAGCAAAGAGCCGCGTCTAGATAAATCAAGTAAGTGGATGCCTGATAAGAGTAAGTGGTGAACTGATCATAGCCCAATATTTATGACATTAAATATAAGATATTAAATAGCAGTGCGTTGTCAATCTAGAACTTTTAAACAGCAATATAATTATGTATTATATTAGATCTCAATCACGATTGACAACTAAAATATCAACTGCAGTTATATGTCGTACGGTAGATGTTAAATCTGTAATACCCTTAATTCTAAATGAAACGTATATCCGCTCGAATGGACGATAATAATGTATGGAATAACAGTGTAGACCCAACACGTAGCGCGCGAGCAGTGACGCCGAGATGCAGACGCTGTATATGGCACCCTTATGAATGGAGTAGCAGGGCCGACCCAACACGTAGCACGCGAGCAGTGACGCAGAGATGCAGACGCTGTATATGGCACCCTTATGAATGAAGTAGCAGGGCCGACCCAACACGAAGCACGCGTGTAGCGGTGTCGTGATGTCGTCTGTACATGGCGCCCTCTCTCTCGTACGCACGAAACACCGGAAAGTAGAAAAGATCATGTTTATAAGAGGTATTCATAAGAAGTTAATAATTTTGATTACGGATTATAATTGAACGGGATAATAGAAGAATACTAAAAGAGTAATTCAAATACTAAAACTAATCAAGCAATTATTGCCCATGAAATATTCCGTTTAATCGATAATTATTCCAATAAAGTATAACCTCTAAATAATTAACCAATAAATCATCAAATAGTGGTATTCAATTAAAATAGATCCTAGCCCGCTCTCCATAACATTAATATAATATATTTAAGTTTAGAATTATTTTTCAATATGGCACACACTTAATTTGGAGGGTAGATTTTCCTATCTATTAAATAAACCAGAAGCAACACACCAGTTCAACGGAGTCCTGTCAAGACAAAATGGCTGACGCCTTTGAGCATCACTTGCGACCGATGAAGTATTAGATGCTGATGTAACTGCAGGTACTAAGCAGTTCCCGTAGTGTCGACTCCGCATTTCCACACCCTTCATCCCTGGATGATATGGCCTCTCGCCGATGGACATGAACCGGAAATGAGAAATATTTATTTAGTTACCTACCAACATTTATACACTGTACAATATGATGAGAGCTATAATCTAATACGGAAAGCAGCCATCCTAACATCTTCGCTGCGGCAATTACCTTAGCTCACAACTAACCATACTTTGTAAGGGATCGAAAGACCCCCAACCCCCAACCGCAGTGAACGTATTAAATATAATAGTGTGCTAAAATAATACCACAAGCTCACAGCGGAGTATAATGGCACTGAATTCAAACCAAATTTAAGGAAAACACTATATCTAATAATCAAATATTAATGAATCAAAGTATTTATAAAACCCCATTATAAAACAGTTTATTTAATTATTCACTTTGTAAGTATCATATTTTAACACTGATGCAATAGGCTTAACTCGTAACTAACCACACCTTGTAAGAGGTCGAAAGATCCCTACCGCATTGAACGTGTTAACACGTGGCGCATCTATACAACCTACATGAACCAATGCTGCGCGCTCCACTGGTCTACTACTGTCGACCAAGGAATACGGCAACCTAATAATTAATACAGAAAATATTTAGATAAACATGTTACGTTATTAAAATGTCACTCGATTATCTTTGTATTGCCGTTACGCTGAACATTATAAAGCAAGTTAAGTAATTTAAATCAACCGGACACACGCACGACCACAAGCAATGATTTATCATTATATTCCTGTCAAAGATTGCAATTTAAGATCCAATCTGCATGAAAAACATCCAGACACGGGCCCTGTATCCAGACACCCCCACACAAGCCGGACCCCAACTATAAGCTAAAACTAATTCATTAATTTAATATTAAATAACTTACGTTCGCCCTTGTGTCGGTTTGCCGTAAACTTATAGTAGTCACTAATCAACCAGTACGATTCGTTACCACTTAGTAATTCTATAAAGCATTGTCGAAAGTATGTCGGAATAATAACTATTCAATACTTAGACTATGAATAAACACGATTAGCACAATTGAACACGCATAATAGAAACTAGATATTCGGGCACGCCCATCTACAAAGAACAACGTATCCATTTAATTTTCAACAGAATCTGAATCTACCCACTTTCTAACATATCGCTGGAATCCCGTATGATTCGATGCACCTATTATTCTACAAATCACAAAGCAATTCCTATAAATATAAAGTATGCCAGAGACGACGTACCATATCCATGTGGTGCATCCTTCGTGCGCCCAAATGCCGGGTGGTACCGCATTTCTATCTTCGAATCACGCCCAGGAATGGTGTTACTCGCCCTATGCCTCCGCTGCCGTAAAGCCTGCCTGCTATATCTGTGAACAATTCTAAACACGATATGCCTTACGAACTAAACTCACTGACTTCCTTACGACTCGACGCTCTGCCGACGAAAAGCCTCGAATACCTGTTACACTCCCTTAAGTCAGATTCTCTCAACTCTCATTCTCAATCCCTCAATTGTTCGTTCATTCGACGTCTTTGAATCACCTCATACTGAACATCTTTTACCATTGGCTAACAACAAACTAGCTCGAATCTGATTGGTTGAAATTCTACCCGCTCTGTTTAATTCCATAGTATCCTGAATGAAAACACTGACGTACAATTGTAGGTCACGTGGTACGCGGCGACGTCATGATATTTTAAATCGAACGCCTACAAAAGGAATGAAAGCAAAGAATTATCTTCAATTGATGTCGATACGTTACAATCGCCCTTAGTATATTTACGGAGTTTACCGGAGTAATAATACTAACAATAGAATAGACATCAAGAATAGATAATTAGAACACTTAGATCACGACAAGAAAGTAACGAAACCACTCTTTGAAATAACTTTAAATAAATCGAGCCTCGATTATCCTGAATCACAAATAACTTGAAAAAAAAAGAGAATATAAAAGACGTTTATATGATATTATCTTTAATTTTATGAAGTCAAGACAAAAATAAAACTACGTTATTTTATTAATCAAGTTACTATTATCATACTGAATGCAACTTGCGAATCCACCTAAATGGACGGTTTCTAAAACAAAAAGAACTGGGCAAAGTAACGTACCTATTACTTCTTGCAGAATATGGCTGGTTTCAACACGCTAACATTTTATATTTATGATCAAACTCCTTGTCATTAAACAAATATTAAATAACCGCGTAAATAACTACAATTAAGAATGTTAGAAACTATAAAACACATCAAATGATGTTCCGAAATAACAGCAACAAGAACTATTAATGAACCATAATAATGAATCCTGATTGTGTTCTCAAAACTACAGTGACTTATCTACAACCAATACAACGAGAACTCGACAAACTAAAATGGATGGATGGAAATGGAATCAAACAATTAAATATGTAGATTTTATCTCTTAAAAAACCTTGGAGGTCAACTGTCTCAGAGTAACCCGACGTCCACCTTTGACAGCTTTAATGTAAGCTGGCGGAAAAAGAATTTCCATGTAATAAATGCTCAGGAAACTGATAAAACAATGTTTATAAACAATACATACAAGCCACACGAAATCCCTACTGTAAACGCATTTTGGACCATGTCATAACAACGAAGGGAATGAATTAATCGAAATGACTCAATTTGCTCATATCATTTCCTGTTAAGAGTTTAGACTAACCATTTATATACCTAAGTATAAAACTGTAGAATGAAAAAATCTAAATTAAAAGCAAATGAAGGGTAAAGTAATAAAACTAAAATGTACAAAGAAGTTCGTGATTCAAATTAAATTTATAATTACTTATCTGTATAATCTAATAATGGGCCTAACTAGATGCAGTATGAATTTAAAGATAAATATACCCAATCAACCTTTATTGGAATTAATAAAAAATAGGACTACGTGTAAGTTGAAACAAACATCAAAATTCAATAGATTAATCATGATTATCCCTTTATTATGAAATTAACCCTTAAAGAACATGAAAATTGATAGATAATTATCAACTTAACTTAAATAAGACAGTAATGCTTCCTACAAACGCGAAACTAATTGTGAATATTTATAGTATTGGCACTCATTCAATGAATCAATTAGAGACCCATTCCTACTAAAAGCAATATGTAATCATAACACATGGTTATCAGGGAACCTATTCAGGGAAATTATTCAACAATACCCTACTCAAACATATTAAACGACACAAGAGTGACAATTTCAACCGCTAAATTTTTGTACATGTAACTCACGATATCTAAATATTACACAGGTGTATAAAAGCCACCCTGGTAGACCACTACAGAAACAACAAATAAATCATTAAGAGGAGCCAGTTATAGTCACTTAACTCTTATTTCATAATTTCAAAGACAAAATATATTATTTTAGTTTAACTTGACTATTTGATAAGTAAATATTAAATTACCCCCAACGCCAATGCAAAGATACAATGAACCCTATAACGATGCATATTTATTTAAAATAATTTAGTACTAGAATTTCATTCTCACTCCATTATTTATGTTAATTTTAAATACTTTACTTATTCCTAAGTGACACATAAATTAAATTTCTGGGAATAAATATCTATAACCTGAAGTCAAAATGAATAAGCTTTCGCTACATAAGTAAATCCATGTAATAAGAATTAAATTTAATCAGTTAATATAGTGGTTGTTTAAATAACACCTATTTCAACCATCAAATCTGAAATTGCTAAATAGTAACTACATAGACAATTTAAATTAATAATATAACCCGCTGCAATGTATAGTAATTTAACAAGTTATCAGGCAGGATCCTGTTACTCTGAATATGAAAGTAAGGCTTGTAGAACTCTGAATGAATTATTTAAAAATCTAAAAGTCTACCAAAAGCTCAAAACAAATTGGGAAAGTAAATATCAACATAAGAAAAGTAATTTATCAAGTGTACAAATCAAAATTCTACAGAACCAACCGACATTACAAATTCGCTTCTTTAATTAAACGAATATTTACAAATATTGTCTAAATCATGTACCTATACACCAAGGAATACAATTTATTTTACAATTGAGTTTTGACTATTTAACTCAACATCTTAAATCAATATTTGGTGTAATATAAATATTAAGTCTATAATAAATAGTAACTAATCATTCTTATAAAAGGAAACAATAAATTTACTTTCAATCTGAAATCAAACAAAAGGAATAAACGCAAAAAAGAGAACAAAACATTTTTTTTTTCTTAAACAAAATAAAACATCACTAACAGGCCAATATAACAAGAATTGTGTCGATTTTTTTTTTCTTTAATGAAATTTTAATGAAATTAAAGATTCATATTCACTTAGGAGTTTCCAATGCAAGCCTAAAGAGTGGAAATAAGTTTGTGGCTATGAAGAATATACATGAGTTCCATTAAACACGCCCACATGACAAAGACATTTATGGCATACATTTCATTAAAGGATGGAATGAAATTTCTCGAGAGGATTAAACTATATAACTAATTCATGAAAAATATGAAAAATTGTACCTTCATTTAAAAAATCTGTTAATTATTAAAACTTCAAATTATGTAATATCCTTATCATATTTGAAACCCATGAACGGTATCAATTTTAGTAATAAATTAAATCTGGCTTTCCAAAATAAATCGTCAATAAAATATGTTATCAACCCAGTTTATCTATTAGAAAGCACTGAAAATATTGTCTGAAGTAATTCTTTAAAAGTTTAAAACACTAATTTCATATACTTCCACATAAATTTAAAGTCTGAACAACATGAATTACACAGGTATCCCATTAATGGTATGTGCCTATAAATCAGCGTAGAACATAATTCAAAATAAGATCTTTTAAACTAAATGGATAATTACTGTAATAATACGAAATAAAAGTCAGATCGAAATTACGGAAAAGTCATAAACTGAAAACTTAATTCTGAAAATAAACTAAATGGAGCAAATAAGACAGTTGTCACAAGAAAATTATAAAAACGCTAGCCAAAGAAACCTAGATACCGTAACAGAACAAGATACAAAATATTTTAAGCTAAATGGATAATTACTGTAATAATACGAAATAAAAGGCAGATCGAAATTAAGGAAAGTCATAAAACTGAAAACTTAATTCTGAAAATAAACTAAATGGGGCAAATAAGACAGTTGTCACAAGAAAATTATAAGAACGCTAGCCAAAGAAACCTAGATACCCGTAACAGAACAAAATACAAAGATTTACTGGTGAATTGTAATTAAATGATCGAAATATTTCTAAAATCGAAATGAAAGATAGACACGAAATTGAAGCCAGATTGAAGCAATCTAATGACGTCTACAATTTAATATACACACGCGAGACAGGGAACGAAAAACAAACATTACATTTAAATGGAAACATCATAAAAGTCATAAAATATAATCATTATTAGTAGTTTGCATAATGCAAAAAAAGAACTTAATTGATATAATACGATTAAAAACGTGAATTTTACCCACACAGTTAGTTTTTCAACATACAATCATAAAAATGTAAAATAAAACTTACCAACAGAAATAAATACTTGTTGTATGAATACCTGCAACAATTCTTATTAAACGTATCTTTATTTTACTAAAATATTAACGAATACACAAATTAGAGAAACTTTTAATAGATGACTGCATGTGTGCTTGTTGGAACAAGTACAGACAATGAACATTCCTCACTTTCAGACCTCAGACCATTTCACGAACATCAAATTGTGCCTAAATAGGCAAAATAATAAATAAATCAGATCCTGGTCACGGCACCAAATTGTAACATCCTACATGATCTATAAGCTTCATTACTGAAAATGTGAAAACTATGAAGCTCCAATAAAGCTCTTTAATAGGGAAATCTAAAGTTTAGGGAAAGGTATAAAATAAACAAAGTATAGAGAGGAAAAAGAAAATATTTATTAATTTAAAATTTCTTATTAGTTTTACAATTAATACTAAGGACTCTACAAGCTCTGTATCTCATTTGGTCTGGTTAGGACTTCATGAGATACACCGTCATGATTGCTAGGGCCAAATACCTAAGTCAGGAAAACATGACGGTACAAAAACCTGACGCCAAAGGTTAACCTGCACACACACACAAAAATAGAAATTAATATAATAAAATATTGATAATAGCATGATCATCTAGTGGTAAATTGGACAACATTATGATAAGTAATAACCCAAATCCTCTGAGGTATGAGAAATGTTACAAAGTCTATGTCCGAAATATGTTCCAACAAACAATAATATCAAAGCCATTTAACTATTCTACACAAGGAGTTAAATGTAAAGTAAATAGAAAGCTTGATTTGAATTCATGATTTAAAGACCTTAGACATTAGGACAAATATTTAAATGTTATAGAACACACTAAAATTGTCATATCTATCCTTAAATCTGCAGTGATTACTAGCTAGATGAAAATAATATTTTAAATGTCAAACATTGTCTCTACAAAGCTTAGATAACGCCTATAAAATGATCCAGATAAATAAAAGAGATTACAATTTAGACTCGTATATGATACCCCATATATGTCAAGTGTAAATTTAGAATCTAACAGTAGAAAATTAAGTTAAGATTATGAAGAGTAATTTAAAAGAGATAAATTAATAAAGTTGTAAAAATTGGATTTAAATTTGATGAATAACCTTATGATAAACGCTTAAGACTAACTTATCAACTATAAACCACGCTTAGTCTTACATAATAGCTGCCTATGATCAGCTATAAGCCGCTCGTAAGAGTATAATATATTAACCAAACGCACACGTAATTATGTTGGCCAATGTCTGAACGAAAGTCTCAGCGTGGACCGATTCTATACAATCCAGATTGGGTATTTAGAGTTGCAAACCGATGCAAAACCCTCGAGTATAACGATGGACTTGTATAGAATATCCGAACGCTAGGAATAGATCCGAAGATACAAATTCAGAGACTTGAGAATAAGAATATGACAATATGCCTCACAAGACGTTGTGTAATATATGTGTAAGCCGTATGATTAGATAAGTCCCATAGCGTTATGAGACAACCACTTTTATGTAATAGTATTCTATAAGAATACTCAGGAATATTATGTTTGATATAACATTATCATGTCTTCAGCAAGCCGAGGCAAAGCCGAAGTGAACGCAGAAATAACGATGAATCAGTACCTTAATACTAAACCACTTAAAACTAACTTATAACTAAATGACGCTTATATTTTATACTGTGTTGATGAACACAGGCATGACAAGAGTAATGTCTGAACGGGAGTCTCAGCGTGGACCGATTCTATACTATCCATGTTCGGTATTTAGAGTTGCAAACCGATGCAAAACCCTCAGGTAAGTCAACAGACTAGCATTGAGAATATCCAAACGCTAGGAATAGATCCGAAGATACAAATTCCGAGACTAACTAAGAATGTGATAATATACTTCTTTTAAATTAATATATAATTTTGTAATAATAATACTCTTTTCTAGAAGAGTCATAATTATAATAATCTGGAGTCGATGTGGGCATGACAATGACAATGATAATGGAATCAGTTAGTTGAGATAGCAAGAATACGTATATATAATATATAGATTTGTGTATCTTTTGAACACTTAATACAAGCACCGAATTATTGTTCAATATGAATTATACTTGTTTGCATGGCTACAAAGGTACCCCTTGTATATATTACCTCTTTGACATTTAGAGAAAGCAATTCAGAACCCGTAGTATTACATATAAAAGAACCAAGTGTGACCATAGTACTGGGAATTGCACATCAATGCACAGTATTATTCAAGCTCCATGGTAGCAAGCTCAGCCCGAAAGCATGAGACAACTAAGTCAATAGTCTGTAAGATCGTTGAGCTTCGCACTTGCAGCCTCGCCCATATAGTATAAAAATTAGATTGTATGTAAATATATAATTGGGGTCTTTAACCACAAATGTTAGCAAACAAGGGTACAGATGTCTTATCGTATGCTATTTGGACGTCTTGCCAGAGTAGTTCTAGCCAAGCGGTCCATTTCGCGAGTGTAAATAAATTACAAGCCCAAGCGATTCACCCTTTTCAAAGATCACGCGAGGGCATCGATCAAAAACGAAGTTCTACCATGAAACTCGTGGTCCCCTAACAAATTAGGTGACTTATAAGAACCTCGATCCCGGACGTAAGCAGAGTTTAACTAAATTTAATATTAATATTTCCATAATAGTTACTAGAACCACATCTCTCAACTAAACGAATCACATTATCAAACATACGTAAGCCCAATTCCATTAATTACAACTTTATTGTTAAACGCGGTCAATTCCAATTCAAAATAATAATTTTAGCATTTTAATCAATTCTGTGAATTTATACGTTCCGTTATATGATGCAAGTAGCTCAAATTATGCTTTAATTGACAGTAGGGTAATATACACTTAAATGTTTAGAATAAGTTTAAAATATTAAAATCTGGATCATTTTATAAGAGTCTCAAATCCATAACGCACACGTGATATACAGTTTATAATCATTGTAATGAATCACGCATTCATAGTTTCTAATATACTATTGATGGATCAACTATTTTTACTTAGTGACTTCAATTACTGCGTGATTCATTAGCAAAGAGCCGCGTCTAGATAAATCAAGTAAGTGGATGCCTGATAAGAGTAAGTGGTGAACTGATCATAGCCCAATATTTATGACATTAAATATAAGATATTAAATAGCAGTGCGTTGTCAATCTAGAACTTTTAAACAGCAATATAATTATGTATTATATTAGATCTCAATCACGATTGACAACTAAAATATCAACTGCAGTTATATGT
>JALPQI010028108.1:0-12855 GCA_025490895.1 Thaumatotibia leucotreta | reverse complement strand
GGTCAAAACATATGTAAGTGAACTGTATTTTTGACTAAAAATGGCAATTTGTAGATAGATGCTCCCACTGCCAGGTTTTTTTTAAATTATATCAATGTCGTGTAGTATAGACGCTAGATGAAAAGAATCCAAGACAAACTAATAAAAATATATAAAACAATGTTACATATAGCCTTCCATAGCCAACGTCAAATGTATTTTGTACTCGATTTTTGCATTAAGGGTCGGATAGATGTGGGAAATTTTTGAGATTCTGTCAAATTTCCCCATTTCGCACACACGCGCACTTCACGCACACTACCTCATTTTACCGAGCGGGGTCATTGACCCTTGGTGATTTTTTTAATGAAAGCGGCCGAGTTTGTAATTTATTACTACCTCTTTTGAATAATTACACTTGTCAAAGTACTAGATGGTAAAAAAGATAGAGAGGGATAGATTTTATAAGACTATCCTTGTCTTTTCGAGTCGTCTCAATGCAATGCAAAAGACAGATTTAATATATCGGGCTTGTAACCAATGCGTGTAATAGTACATTGTGCATCACGGGAGGTAAGTACGGAATTACTAACGAGAGTGTTAGAAGCCCGACGCCATTAGGCGGAGGGCTTTTATGACTCGAGTTAGTATTCCGCTTACCGACCGTGATGCATACAATGTTTTTCATCACACTTGCCAACCAAAAAATAAGTTTTAAGACATAATATTATTAAATGACGTACTGACATTTCTATTACTCCCTAGGGAATTCCACTTTTCTATTACTCCCGCTACGCGCGCAAGCAATGGCGCGCTTAGACAGCAAGTGTGATGAAAAATATTTTTATAGGTATATAATAGTTCTCGCACTAGTGCGGCAAAAATCTGTACTGAAAATGGATTTTCAATACAGATCAATCAATTTGTTACAGTCACCATCAGATATACCTGAGCGACCACGGCACTCAAAAATATCTGAGCATGCCAATAGAAGCCTGCTCAGATATTTATGAGTACCCTGGCCGCTCTGCTATATCAGATGGCGACTGTACAGCATCGTATTCTGATTAGGAAATAGTAAGAGAAAAAAATCCGCGGAAGAACAAAATTGACTTGGTACGAGAGTATGCCTGTTTGACCAACTGGTAAGGCAAGCCCACGTCTTGTTGTCCACTATAATTAAAAAAAAACTATTTTTTCTGATCGGAACACGATACTGTTGAATATAGGCCCTAAGTATTCACTACCACCAGCTTTTCGTAGACATTCAACTTTCCCACTGCTGTGTGCGTCAAACGCACAAGAGTCCACCAACGATTGCACATGCACAGTGCCAACGACGCACATTTGCTAGTCCATACTAATTTGACATTTACAGAATTCGCTTCGGTGTAATGTTTGGTGAAGTAGTTTCCGTGAAAAGCCAAATGAATGGAATTATGCATTACATCTGTATAATTATTATGTGACTTACCAGCAGTTATCAGGTTTTAGGGAGCTTATTTTACTAAATTAAATTGCATTCATTATAAAAATAAAAATGCGCATAGGTAAAACATTAAGACTTTTATTATTTATTATACACAATTACAACTGTAAATTGAAGAATTACAGTTAAAAGAAAAAAATAGATCCTAAAAAAAATATTACATTCACTAATTTAAATGTTTGATGTCATAATATAGGAACTAAATAAACAATGCATAAACATGCAATTTATGCATGAGCCCATAGCTGAAACAGCTTTATGGTTTACATCCATACTATCATCGCAGCGTTCATCAGAACTGACATTAAATTTCTCTTGCACATTTCACACTGAAAATTAAATTTCGAGTGCAGTCCCTTTCATTTTTCAGATTTAATTTTCATATAAGAAAAAATACACCCAAATTATGGGCCATGATCATTGATCTTAGCTAATTGATCCAGAAAATGTTGTACATTAATTATCCGTCGCCCTGTAATTTGACTATTTACATGACTAGTACCTTTCTCTATAATAAATTCATGCTCTTCCTCTGGCAACTCCTGGTTCCTATAATAAAAAAGTTAGATAAGTTATATTATTAGTCAGCCTTCTCCGTAGCTTCTTAGTAGTGAATGTGCTTATGATGCTGGAGGATCCGGGTTCAAGTCCCAGCGAAGGCATTAAATATTTGAGTATTTATTATCAGTATTATCACAACTCGAACTTATTCGAAAAAGGGTTGATTATCTCTAATCCAAGCCGAATCCAGGAAATTTCATATAACATTAAAGACTCTAAATATGGCTAGGAATACAACATTAAAATATGTCGCAACTCGCAATGCTCGCGAGCAGCCTGTACTCGTATGTACTGATCTATTATACAGGGCGTCCCACGGCGATTCCACATGGAGGGAAAGTACCTTAAATATCATAGATAGCATATTTTACTGAAAGAAGATTCCTTTTATGTTTAAAACTGAATAAAACAGCATTCTTTTTTTTTTTAAAAAACAATTGTATGGAAAAAAAATATCGCGACGTCGGAGAAAAAATACCTTAATTACCTATTGTAAAGGAACATCTTACTGAAAGAAGACATTATTTCGATTTACAAAAACAAGTTGAATTGCATTTTGAATTATTTCATGGTTAAACCGGGATTCGAACCCGCTAATGTATGATATCACATAGCTAAAATTCATTGGCCGTGTGGTGACAGCAGTAAGAATACATTTGTCACCAACCCAACTCCTCCTGCGGGTGTCGTAAGAGTCGACTAAGGGATTGAAGTGTCACTGACCATTATTTGATAAAAGATTGATCAGCAGCGTCATCATAGTGGAAACATTACTGCGATCGCCAATCCGCTTGCCCAGCGTGGCGATTATAGGCATTTGCCTCCTAATCCGTCCACACGCGTAATTAAAAGGAGAGGCCTAAGTCCAGCAGTAGACTATCATAGGCTGATGATGATGATATGATGATAAAATTCATAAATCCTGAACTATTATAGATAGTCTTCTAGAAAGGTTCAAAATGGCGTTAAAATCCAAAAATAAAAAAAATCACATACCGACTTTAGTAGCTGTGCCTACGTTATGACCGTTATGTACATATGTATGCTTACAAATATTGCAACGATTAATTGAACCAGATTTTGGTGGGCCGATTGTGGTGAGAGGAGAAGTATGCTTACTTAACTTCGATAACAATACAATAGATGAACCTGACCTGATGAAGAATTGAAAGGTATCTATAGGCCCAATTGATCTGAACTTTAGTAAGTATGCCTTTGGTGACAAAACTACTGTAAGGTGTAATAGTGCGGGTTTGATGAGTTGGAGGATGATCATAATATACTGTGTGAGTATTATTATTATTACATGTTATTGTAGTTTTGTTCAGTTCATTCTTAGAAATCGATGACTAGCAGAAAGCTGTGTCCTTACACATTGTCTGAGGCGGTTTCATTTGCCAGAGGAATTCCGTTGCCTCATTTAATGGGGTAGACTCGTTGACTGCGTTTCATTAGTAGGATCGCTTACTCTAAAACAATAAATCGTCCATTAATTCTATAATTCATTTAAAAAATTCAATAGGACGATTTAAAGTGTCCATAGCCAAAATGACAAGAACGGAAACCTTATAGATTCGTTATGGCCGTCTGTCATAGAAGATTTACTCTCAAACTGTAAGTACTACTAGAATAGGAGATCTGGCTTCAGGGGTAATTCGGCCAAAAACGAAGTACATTTTTTTTAGTTCATCTTCCGCGTCTTTTTAACATACTATAAGAGTAGAGAAAAATCCAAGTAGATTTTTTGTTGATCTTGAACAGAAACAGAATCGATTGGCATAAAAAAAAAGTTTTTCAAAAATGACAATTTTTTCGCACTTATCTATTGTTTACACACATAAAGGGTGGAAATTATTTTTGGGTCAGTAAGGACAGCTACCAGATCCAGAGTAGCTACGCGAAAATGGTCTTAGAAAACCTTCCTTCGATTTTAAATTAATGAAAATTGGCAATTACAGATTTTGTAAAAAACATACAGGGTGCGAGAAAATTGTCATATTTGACAAACTTTATTTTATACCAATCGATCCAGTTAATGCTCCAAGACCTGAACAACGCAAGCCTTCAAGTTGGACTTCATATGAATCGCACAAAGACTCAGGTGATGACTAACAGCACGAAACGTAGGGTCGAGGTAGACGGGCGGACGATACATTATGTCGATGAGTATAGTATATCTACTTGGGCCAGCTAGGAAGTTTAACGCCGTGTTAAAAATGCCTGGAAGAGCTACTGGTCCATGAAAGAGCTAATGAAGGGTGACTTTCCAATGTCACTGAAGCGCAAACTAGTCGACATGTGTATCCTGCCCGTCCTAACCTACGGTGCCCAAACATGGTCACTCACCGAAAGTCATACGTCCAAATTGAAGGTCTGGCAGCGAGCAATGGAGCGCAGCATTTTAGGTGTAACGACGATAGATCTGGAACACTACGCTGCGCTCCAAAACACGCATAGCTGACGTGGTGAAAAGACTGCCAGGCTAAAGTGGGATTGGGCCGACCACGTCTACCGCATGCATCCAGAAAGGTGGGTTATTACAGCCACCAAGTGGATGCCGCAAACTAGGCGGGGACGAGGCAGGTCCAGGCGGAGATAGCGGGACGACTTGGACGCCTTCGCCAACAATTGGCCAGACTTGACACCGAACCGGGAGCTGTGGGGATCTGAGGGAGAGGCATTTGCCCAGCAGTGGGACACGTCTACAGGCTAGAAAAAAAATCGATCCTGTTTATTTTCAGGATCAAAAGCTTGTATAGACCCAAAAAAAAGTTTTCGGCTAGAAAAGCCGCAAATCGAGATTTAAAATTCCCAATATTCCCATACAAATTGTATGAATGTTATAAAATATTTTTTTCACGCTTAATTTTTTTATGTCATTCGGCTTCATTTGTATCCAGTACCAATAGTTTCTTAGGGGTCAACTTATAGCAATAGCAATGTATAAAAAAGACAAAATTTCAAGAAAACTGTTTTTATACATTTACTATGGAAAAAAGTGAAAGTTTAATTGCATCATCAGTCACGATAATTAGTCCTCCTATGCTAAATGACAATAATACTTACTGTGTGGAAAATCAGTAAACGCCAATTTTCATTAATTTAAAATCGAGGAAGGTCTTATAAAACCATATTCGCGGAGCTACTCTGGATCTGGTAGCTGCCCTCACTGACCCAAAAATAATTTCCACCCTGTCTATATACAGGGTGTTTTTTATATCATTAGCCATATTGCAATATGTGTTGGGTAAAGGCGTAAAAAATATTTGGTAAAACAAAAATAATCCATTTTTCATTATCCTTTTTGTTATATTTTTTTTTTAAATCTCATTATCTACCGAATGTTTGGTCACTATGATCACTTGCTTACTTTGCGTACTGCCTCACCAATCCCACCATCTCATAACTGCCAAATCAACAAAGTAACAAGTTTCCTACGCGTGGTGGGGAATGGAGGTGGAGCTTAACTTGCAGGTAAATTGCAGTCTATCGCATACAGTACTAATAATGAGGGTATTTTGAGTTGCGCGCCGGTCTGAGGGTAGTTTGACTCGAGCGCGGTCACGCAAGCGCACTCCTTCTTTGTTTACAGAGTGCTGTACAAATGGCACATGGCATCTTGCGATCAGCCAAGCCAGCATAATTTGACCTCAAGAACGGAGTAACTTAAATGTTCCGTCATACAAACGCGTACTGGTTTACCTCAGATATCGATTCTAATGCACTCTCTAAGCAAATTGAATTGTTGATGACGACGAGCAGGTACAGGTAGGTATGCGCTTGGGCAGTTTTAATCAAATAACAATCGTGTGTGCATGTAGTTAGGACATTTTATTCATTGTTTAGTGCCGATGGTGTGGTGAGTGACGTCGGCTGATCGGTGCTTGTGATGAACTCCTGATTGGCTAAGACTTGACTACTCAAACCTGCTACCCTTTTGTCTGCCATCGAATCGCACGGATTGAAACAAACTTGCCTAGTGACCACAAATTATGTTTTTGCCGGATAAAAAACGGGAAAAAAAAAATTAAAAAAAAAGTGTCACTTTTTTTCAAAAATGTTGTGTACTGGTGATCGCGAATGACATATCCAAATTTGGCTAACGACATAACAAACGCCCTGTACTATATATAAAAAAATAATACTTATACGTGCAAAATTGCAAATGGCAATATTAGGGGTTTATATACCTATCATTTGCGGGTTGTAACGCACATACCTTATTTTCTTTCTTGGTATAGACGACGTCAGTGTTCGTTTATTTATTTTGTTCCCCATTTGAACAAAGCTGAAAACTTAGGAAAAAAAGTGTTAAAAAAATCATAAGAAATCAAAAGACTTCACTCAAGAAAGACCAACTAACCGAACGAAATAATAGTAAAGGGTCATTCCAATTGAAGTCAACAAATCGAGTGTGCTGCATGGTTTCTGATTTGAATGAAAAAAATTGAGGATATACTTCATGGTGGCAGAAGTGCTGAACCACCATCAGTTTTCTTTTATATCTTTTAGTTTCCAAGTTTTGCCCTTTCAAAATTCAGAGTGGGGTCATTGAATTCGTGCTTGTGAAAAAACAGGCATAACTTTTTTTATATAAAAGGTAACGAAATAATTACTTGCCGTGTTCATCTTGTAAAATAAATATAAATGTGTTAGAGGAACTACTTGTAATAGAAAAATATAAATGAAAATTGAGACTTTCGAAAATGCTCATGTTTGACTCTACAAAAATCAGTGTGGAAGATAAGATATTTTTTTTTATTTTAATCATAAATTATAGATGATATCTTCTTTAATTAGATTTCGAAAAAAAAGTTTTGTTATTTTGCCTATTTCCGAAATACGATTTTTTAAACTGCTTATCTAGTGCTTTTTTTCTCTTGTAATATTTATGCAGATTAAAATATAAATATGATCTTAAACTTTTAAATGCCTATGAATTTAATGAGAAAATTTTGGATTAAATCCAGGCGATTGAAATTGACTGTATATGTATACACCATGCCTGTTAATGAACCGAAAAAAATTAACCACGTATTTCTAACTGCGTTTACAAAATATATTGACAAAGTAATAATTATTTCGTTACCTCTCGTAGAAAAAAAATTAGGTCGGATTTTGTACAAGCAGGAATTTGACCCCACTCTAAACTTTGAATTGGCAAAACTTGGAAATTAAAAGATAAAACAGAAAACTGGTGGTGGTTCAGCACTTCTGCTACTTCAATTTTTTTCTTTCAAATCAGAAACCTCCTGTTCCTCGCTATAGTGAGGGGAAAAGTTTTGTGTTACACACGAGTGCAAATGTATTTTACTTCTCGAAAGCTCTCGTTCTTCTCGTTCTCGTTGCTACGTTCAGGTTTCTATTTTAAAACTATGGAACCCTTTCGCTTGCTCGTGTTTCAATTTCATGCTCGCGGGTAAAATACAACTTTGCACCCTTGTACAACAAACAACTATTTCTTTATAGAAGATTGATGATGAGCAGCAGCAGCACAGCATCGTCACAGTGGACAAATTACTGCGATCGCCAACCCTTTTGCCAGCGTGGTGATTATGGGCATTTACCTCCTAATGTCCAATACGCATAGTTAATAGGATCACCTTGTATATTATTCTATCCATTTATCGGCCTGATTAATATGTACACTATACAAAGTTGCAAATTTCTAATTCTAACGGTCACTCAGTTATGCTGCGGACAGACAGACAGATAGACAGACAGACAGACGGACGTAGCGAAAGTATAAGGGTTCCTAGTTTACTACGGAACCCTAAAATCTCGTGTCGATTTAAAACATTCCTTTCAGTCGTGTTTTCTTTTATCGCCAACCTTTACTTTTTTCACACTTGTATCGTAATGTCATCATCATCATCCATCATCATCATCATATCAGCCGAAAGACACTCCACTGCTGAACATAGGCCTCTCCCAAAGATTGCCACAATGACCGATCCTGCGTTACCCGCATCCAGCGGACCCTGGGGCAAGAATTTTTTTTTGTGTTTAGCGGTTAATTACGAAAACGTTAACTTACAAAAAAAACTGTCTTTTGTAACCCGAATTTCTCTTTTTTCGTGTGACTGATATGTAGGTATACCTATACCAAATTGCAAATTTGTTATACTAACGGCCTATGAGCTATGCTGCGGACAGACAGACGGACAGACGGACATGGCGAAACTATAAGGGTTCCTCGTTTACCACGGAACCCTAAAAAGGTTGGAATTAATTTTGGGTGGCATATTTTTTTTATTTCAAAAAATTTGTCGCATACCAACTTTACGCCGAAAAATGAATGGCCCAAACATTGTTGCACATAATTTTTGTGGGGTGCCGAAATTGTTGATCCTAACTTGGTTGTTCCTAACTATCGTTTGTCCTAATGATTTTCGTGTCTAATGTGTATGTATCGAAAATAATTGTGCATAATTGTGATGATCCTACTATTTAATGTACTAAAACTAACTACCTTTAAAAAAATATTTTCCTTAAACTTAACCCTCCCTTAAACCAACCAACCCTGTTGTCCAAAGAATTTTAGTCATCAGTACCGATACGGACCTAGGAACCGGTCGACGAAGCCCCGCTGCGCGGGACTTCTATTCCTGATCTAAGGGATAAAAGATACCTAACGAACCTATCCAGGTTAGAGTAGGGGAGGTACAGATTCATTATTTTCTAATACAGGGGGCTTCGCCCCTGAGCTCCCTTTGTGGGGCGCTTCGCTCTCCCGTCGCCCCTTTTTCGGGTTTACAAGAATGAGGATGGGTAAACAATTGATTAAAAATACTTAAGTATTTTATAGACTACGCCTTTCACTCCGCCCTATACTAGAAACCTAACCATTCCAAGTCGGTTTTACCCTGGCTTATTACTTGAACATTATTTTAAACCATTCACCATGTTGTTAATATGCTTTCCTCAATTAAATTTCAGACATAACAATTGTAGGCGCAAAGAAAATTGACAGTTGAGCAGTAGGAAAAACAATATTAATCACAATGAACATTATGATTATTAAGCTTTAGGTAATTCGACGTTCGAGTAATCAATATTAGGATAAATATAGTGTAGGTGTTTTAAATGTGTATGCGCAAAATAAAGTAGGCTAAACGAGTATGCCATTTAACACTATGCCAAATATTCTCGGCCAAAAAATTTTAGGACAATCGACGTTATACAACACGACAGGCACCCCTTAATTTTATCTTAGAAATATACTCTTCAGACAAAGTTTCGGTTCAAAGACATTTTTTGTACACTTGTATGACGATGAACACTGTCACTGGCGTCGAAAGTGTTAAAAGGGATAAATATTAAAAAAAAACTGAAATCGATTGTCATATTTTTTAATCAGCAGTTGGAATACGACGTATCAAGTCGCTATCTTTCAAATCACACAATTTCCATACAAACTTTCAACTACCTTTTAACCACTTTAGGGTTTAAATTTTATAAAATGGTTTCTTATTTGTATACAAATAATTATATAAGTAACCTTCTGTAAAAATGCCATCTTTCTAGCCCTAGTAATTTACACTAAATTTATAATCTACCTTAGTCTCCTTAAACAAAATCTACAGCCCTACTTAACCCTCTCAATCATGAAATTTCCCTACTCTCTGATATATTATTGCTTTTTTCGTATTTTACTTAGTAAATCTCCTACAATGTTTTAGGTATCCAATTGTAAATTTGCATCCCCTTGTTATAAAATTCTTTTATAGGGATTATTATAGCTTTAAGTTAAGCTTCAACACAATAAAAATTCTAATCCCCTTTTAACCTTTAAGTAATGATTAAATTACATTTCTTGTACCCTTGTAAAATACCTCATTAATATTAAAGTTACAAGTTTCTAAATTAAAATAAATTTGGATCCCACCTTTGCACTCTTATCTTACCAGAAAAAACAGCTTATACACGAAGATTGACATTGTCATTCAAATGAACAATAAGTTGAATCTCTAATTGTTTACATTTATTTTTACCAATGTATAAAATACGCAATAGAACGTCGAATTAACAAGATTATGTTTGTAATTTACCATTTTTGAAGTTACCTACCAACCACGTTAAGTTAGTTGTCAGCCTCCGTAGCCTAGTTGGTAGTGACCCTGCCTTTGAAGCTGGAGGTTCCAGGTTCGAATCCCGGCGAGAGCATTCTTTGTGTATTTATTTATCACAAATGTTTGTTCCTTGGTCATGGCTGTATATGTATTTAAGTATCTATATGTATCTATCTATTATATATATCGTCGCCTGGTACCCACGTTACAAGCCTTAATTGAGCTTACCGTGGGACTAGGTCGATTTGTGTAAGATGTCCCAAGATATTTATTTATTTATTTTACCTACGTCACATAAACGTGTACGTACGAGTATTTGCTCGTGCTATGATCAAAACATAGTACCTACCGAAAAAAAGCAACATTATTATTTGGTACTTTGTTTGTGCAATATGCAACACGGAAGTTACCTCTTACCTACATGTATCCTAGGTACCTAATGTAGGCACGAGGTTAAATAAAAACATCAAAATTTATGCAAGGTACCTACATCATTTTTGCGTAAAGGTGCGTTCAAACTAAAAGAGCATTCGCTGTTCTAACCTCCCACTCTACGAAATTCGATCGGTACACAAAACGTGATTGGTTGATTTCTTAGAACGGGCGCTAGAATAGCGAATGCTCTTTTGGTTTAAACGCACCATTACTATTAAGAACAGGAATTCCCTCGGTTCACCAAGGAGCAGTTCATGACAGCCTTCGTTATCCTTCTGCCACTGACGACAACGACTGCGACTGGTCTGGTGACGTGATATGATTAAATCTTGTTATCCACATTGTAATCCACACTCCTTTTTTTAACTTTAGAACAACCTGTATATTAGCAGCTCCTGAGGTAATAAAAAACCGGCCAAAAGCATGTCGGCCCATGCTAGGGTTCCGTAGTTTTCGGATATCTCTGAAAATATTGACTTTAGAAAATAACTTTGTTTGAAAATCCCTTATTTTTTTTCAAAGACCTCTTCAACGATATTCCACACGATAAGATTACAGCAAATAAAAAAATCATTCACACTTCACCAGCTTTTTTCTAATGTTTATTTTACCACTTTGTCGGCATAATTAATATGTATATCTGTACCAAATTGCAGATTTCTAGTACTAACGGCCACGGAGCTATGCTGCGGACAGACAGACGGACAGAGCAAAACTATAAGGGTAGTGTACTACGGAACCCTAAAAAGGTATAATAGTATGAAACCTCTTTTAAAGAGTAGCTTACATAAATACTCTACATTTATCCGTTCCCTTAATTCCTTAACGGTTAAGGGACCTACCATCTAACCTGGTCTTTGTCAAAAACATGCTCCATAACTTACACAATCAATCAGAAATATCTGCCAAAGTGAAACACGTGTCGTTAAGGAGTTCCGTTCTGGTCTTTATCAGCAGTTCCACCTACTCACATTACAACGCATAAATGAAAATGCTTGATGTGTAGTGTAAATGATAATACAGTATCCTAAGGTTTGATGAAGTCCCCCGTTTCCTAAGGAAACACCCCATCAAAACTCGTATTTGACAATAACTTACACGCGACCATCTTCATTGCTTAAAATGCATAACCAGTTATATACATACAAAACACCAAAGTATTCCGAAGTTCCGTTCTAGTCTTCATCGGCAGTTCCACTTCCCTAAGTAAGGAATTATCACTTTTTGAAGGAAAATGTATTATTGGTTGGGTTGATAAATCTCAAACCGGTTTTATGTGTGCAACAACATTACCATCAACATCATCGTCATCATCAACAACCTATATCAATACACTGCTAGACAAAGGCCTCTCCTATTACTTATGCGTATGGATGCATTAGGAGGTAAATGTAAATCGCCACTTCAATCCCTTTTTCGACTCTTGTGACACCCGCGGGAAGAATTGGGGTGGTGACAAATGTATTCTTACTGCCGTCACCACACGGTATTTGTGTAGGTACATAAACATAAACTATGTCTCAGTAAATACTACTTACTTATATATAAAAAAATTTAAAGATTACTTACCACCACTTTACCACTCTTTCATCATCATCTCAGCCATAAGACGTCCACTGCTGAACATAGGCCTCCCCTCTGGACCTCCACATGTACCGGTTAGATGCGACCTGCATCCAGCGGTACCACTCTTTACGTCCTGCTTAATATAGACTCTGAAACAACCAGTAATATGTCAAACGTTTATCTACTAAAAGTAACATCTCAGAAAATGAGAGAAATTGTCTCAGTTCAGTGGATAAAAATCTAAATGGTGTACTATAAACGACTAGTAATAAAACTCTAAATGTCATGCGAATCAATTTAACTGAGGGATCGGAACCGATGTTTACACTCACCACATTATTGTAAGATTTATTTTATTATATTTAAAGTATCATCAACAAGAAGAAAAAATATAGTAATACGTTATTCAGTATTTAAGTATCAGTAAAGTGTACGTGCCATTTCTAGAAAGAGAATATAAGTATAATATATAAATCATTCTAGTTTCAAACCAAAAACCAATAAGTTACGTTTCCGAACTTATTTATAAGCAGTTCAGCTTATTTTGTGCGCCGTAGCCGCAGTTTCCATGATACACTTTGTAGTTCGCGAGGATCTGGTTTTTACTGTTATACTGTAAGTATCATCATCAGCCTATGATAGTTCACTGCTGGACGTAGGCCTCTCCTATTAACTAGGCGTATAGACCGCATTAGGAGGTAAATACCCATAAACGCCACGCTGGGCAAGCGGATTGGCGATCGCAGTAATGTG
>JALPQI010028106.1:0-10181 GCA_025490895.1 Thaumatotibia leucotreta | reverse complement strand
GAATGTGCTGTATGAAGGTTGTTGGAGGTTCCGTAAATGAAATACCAGTAAACTGTTCCGAGTTATATTGTGCACTGAAGCAGACTGAAGTAATAATCTAACGTGACAGAGCGACTAGGTAAACAAACATTGACATTAGTTTTATTATTCTAACCAGCTAGTTTATATCGGTCACATATAAGAACTCTATGTTCCAACACTGGCCCTTGATCCAATATAAACTACAAATATTTACATAGCCACACAACAATAAACACAATAAGAATATATATAAAGCAATGACACATCTGCTGCCCTAAGGAATAAAAACTATCTACAGCAAAAACATTAGCAAAAGTATAAAATTATCAAAGTATCCGTCACATATAAATAGTAAAGAAAACATTCAAAACATATATGACACGGATCCAAAATAATCTATACTTCTGCAAGTACATTACTTAATATCCAAGACCTCACTTATTTAGTGCAATAAATAAATGAGAAACGAACTTATCGTGTTTTTCTTTAGTCAAAGGTTTCGTTAAAACGTCAGCGATCATTTGGTCAGTGGAAAGATACTTTAAGGTAACCGTACCTTCTTCAACGATTTCCCTGATGAAATGATGTCTGACATCGATGTGTTTTGTTCTGGCGTGGTACATAGAATTAGTGCACAACTTCAGTGCTGACTGATTGTCATTGTGCAAAGTTATTTTGTACTGTACCCCGTAAATTTCGAACAGAAACTTTCGCAGAAAAAGAGCCTCTTTACAAGCATCTGACAGACACATATACTCCGCTTCGCAGCTGGAAAGAGCCACTGTTTTCTGCTTTCTACTCTCCCAAGAGACGGTAGAATTGCCAATTTTAAAAACGAAACCGGTATAAGATCGACGGTCGACCTCATTCGACGCATAATCAGCGTCCGCATACGCGAGAATATTCAAACCTGACTTCTGAAAAGTTAAAGAATAATTAAGCGTACCTTTAAGATAGCGAAGAACGCGCTTTGCCGCCTTCCAGTGAGTCTCGTCGTAAGCATCGTTGAACTGGCTGAGTGAGCTGACAGCATGTGCAATATCCGGCCGCGTACACACTGCTATGTACATGAGACAGCCTATCAGGCCTCTGTAGTCGTAAGTACAGTCCTTCTTAGTTGACTTCACGAGCTTCAGTCCTGTTTCCATAGGTGTTCGCGCAGATTTGCAGTCCGACATTTGAAATCGTTCTAGCACATTCTTAATGTAACTCGACTGGTCTAGAGTTATTTCGTTATTCTGTCTACAAAGCCTCATTCCGAGAATGTGATGTGCTGGCCCTAAATCTTTTATTTCGAAGGCCTTCTTCAGTTCCTCTTTGATTTTCGCCGTATCTTGGCAATCAGCTGAAGAAAATAGCATTATATCATCAACGTAGAGCGCAATTATAATCATAGATTTTCCACTCGACTTGACATAAACACAAGGTTCAGAAGATAATCGCTTGAATTTCATTTTATTTGTTAAAACGCCATTTATCTTATCATACCAAGACTTCGAAGCTTGCTTCAGTCCGTATATGGCCTTATTTAACTTGTAAACTTTATCTTCTTGGCCTTTTATTTTATAGCCTTCTGGCTGTTCCATAAAAACGGTTTCTTTTAAATCTCCATTTAAAAATGCCGTTTTCACATCCAGATGTTCGATATTCATATTATGTTCCGCAGCTAAAGCGAGCAACGTACGTATAGTAGAATATCGTACTACGGGAGAGAACGTTTCTTCGTAATCTATACCGTATTTCTGTGTGTAACCTTTTGCAACAAGGCGCGCTTTATACCTTAAAATTTCCCCATTCAGGCCAAGTTTCCTCTTAAAGATCCACTTGCACTTAACTGGCCGTTGCTTCGAATCGCGATTAGTCAGAGTCCAACATTTGTTATCGATGAAGGATTTATACTCTTCCGCCATCGCAGCTTTCCACTCCTTAGCTTCCGGGCCATTCAGTGCCTCACGAACTGTCTGAGGGTCCCCGCTGTCACTGCACGCAGTGCGCGCTACGCTCGCAGACTCAAACTCGCTGGATTCCTCTGTAGAGTTCTCGCAGTCTTCCAGTGTCGAATCTCCTGGAATGTACGTTTCATCCGCTGAGTCATCTGGGGTCTCAGTACTGCTCTCAGAATCATCTACCGTAATGACAGTATTATCTTGACAGTCTTCTGTAGATGTTTCTGCGGGCTCTGTGGGTAACATCGGTTGCACTTGAGCATCATCAGTGACAATTTTATCGTTGCTAGCCAGATCAACAAGATTGTAACGTGAACTGTCACATTCATCAGATGATATGTCATTCCAAAAAGCATGTTCTAGAAAAATTACGTTTCTTGCTTTCATGACATTTTTCGGGTTGGTCGGATCAATCAATCTGTAACCTTTTGTTTCGTCACAGTATCCAACAAAAATATGTTTTTTACTCTTAGGATCCAATTTATCCCGTTTGTGCTGAAGAGCATAAGCTTGACAACCAAAAATGCGCAGGTGACTAAGGTTTTCCTTTTTACCTGTCCATTTCTCTTCTGGTGTACTGCCCATCACAGCCTTAGTTGGAGAACGATTCTTCAGGTAGACTGCGGTGTTAACGGCTTCTGCCCAGAATTCCTTCTTCAGACCTGCTTCCTGAAGCATGCACCTGGCTTTGTCCATGATGGTTCTGTTCGCGCGCTCCGCGACACCGTTCTGCGCTGAAGACCTTGGTACTGTGGTCTGATGTCGTATTCCATGCTTCTTCAGGAATTTCTGAAAATTAGAATTGACATATTCACCACCATTGTCACTTCGCAAAACTTTTATTTTCTTATTGGTTTGGTTTTCTACAAGAGTTTTAAACTCTTTGAATATCTCGAAAACCTCATCCTTCCTCTTAAGGAAATAAACGAAAGTTTTTCGTGACAGATCATCGATGAACGTCAGGAAATATCTTTTCCCACCCATGGACGGACACGGAAGTGGTCCCGCAATATCGCTGTGAATCAACCCAAGTATGTCATTTGCCCTGGATACAGATTTCTTTGGAAATGGTAACCTAGTCTGTTTACCTACAACACAGGAAACACAAGACTGAAAGTTATTGTTATCATAAGAAATCCCAGTAGCCATACCTTTTCGCAATAACTCCATGCTTCGGGTGTTCAGATGCGCCAGACGTCGATGCCAAACTTGTTGCGTTAACTGCTTCGCTGGTGCTTGGGCCTGCGCTTGCTTGACGTGTTCAACAGGACGACTGTCATCCTTCAGTTGACACTCTGACGCCGCCTCGCTGTCACCTGTATCTACAGACAAAGACGAACACATAGCCTGCGAGGATGGTTCGCTACACAAAACAGACACGGTTTCAATGGCATCAAGTTGATAAACACCATCTCTCTCGGTTGCAGTAGCTAAAACCTCCCCATTTTCGGTGATTGTACACACACCAGAACAAAACACAACTTTGTAACCCTTATTGACCATGGCACTTACAGATAACAAATTTGTAGACAATTTAGGAACTAAGTACACATTACTTATCATTCTTACGCTATTGTCCTTGAACACAACCTGCGCCGTACCTCGTCCAGCCGTCATTAGAGCTTCGCCATTGGCAATGTACACTTTCTTCGGTTTCTCGTTCGAAAAATCCGATAAAAATGTGCGGTCATTGCATAAATGACAGGATGAGCCGCTGTCTACGTACCAAACGTCGCGCTTGATACCTGCGGTCAACGCCGTGAGAAGCGCCGAGCCTTTACGGCCACTCTTCTTGCCGTCAGACTTTTCAGGACAATCCTTCATAAAATGTCCAGTCTTCTTGCATTTGAAGCACTTATTTGGTTTTCGTGTCTTTCGAGCAACTAAAGCAGTCGTATCTTCGGTTTTCTCATCACGACGTGCATTTTCTTGAAGCAATTTTGATTTGACAGTTTCGCTTGACAGTGACGTGTTCGAATTTTCTAGAGCCATAATCAACGGATCATAATCGCTTGTCAAACCGCTGAGCAAAATTACGGCTACGAAGTCGTCTTCCAAAGCCGCTCCGATGTCGCTCAGTTGTTGCGATGAATCCAACACTTTGTTCACGTATGCCTCCATACTCACACATTCGCTTAATTTTGTAGCGAATAATGTACGAAGCAATCCGAGTCGTCTACACAAGCCTCTGTCCTCGTACGCCTTCTGCAGGTTGTCCCATGCCTCGCGAGCAGTCTTGGCGTTTCGAATCAGTGGAAACACACAAGGCTGTACGTTTAAGGCGATTTTCGCGAGCGCCTTCTCCTGCTTCTTTTCGTCGATTTCATTATTTTCACGCTTTCCCACACAATCCCAAAGATCGTCGTGAATAAGCACCATCCGCATGACGAATTTCCATGAATTATAATTTTGAATTCCGGATAATTTTTCGATCGAAACATTCTGACTGGCAGATGCCATCTTTTGTTTTCATGCGAATAAATTTTGAAAATATTTGTATCGAAATCACACGCGCACTTTTTTCTGGAATCTGGTAATTACCGCAGCGATGCTACCATGTTGGAGGTTCCGTAAATGAAATACCAGTAAACTGTTCCGAGTTATATTGTGCACTGAAGCAGACTGAAGTAATAATCTAACGTGACAGAGCGACTAGGTAAACAAACATTGACATTAGTTTTATTATTCTAACCAGCTAGTTTATATCGGTCACATATAAGAACTCTATGTTCCAACAAAGGTATATTACCTGATTGCTTAGCGACATGTTGGTACATATGACGGTAAATTACCTGATCGTTTTCTGTCCACCGAAACCCTAATATAGGCTTCTTACCATTTAATTAAATAAAAGTAATCTACTAGCTATACAATCATCCGTAGAATCTAAAAAAATGTAACTTGTGTACTTTTAGAACACAATATTGGTTTTATTACGAACTTAAAATGAAACCTTGAATTAAAGTTGATATTTATATAAAAATATATCTGCGAACGTGAAGTCAGCCATATTAGTTTACATTTTTTTTATTTTACTGACGAATGGTATACAGATTTTCTTAGAGACTCCATAGAGTAGGTACAGTTTTCAGTTTGTTTCACATAATAATTTACTTGTGTTTGTCCTGGTAAGTTAATATGACTGTTTCATTTGTCAACAGGCAAATCCGCAAGCTAGATATGCAGACCAACCGCGATTCTCCGGTTATGCAGATTAAGGGCAATGGCAGGAATCAACCTTACAGGTAAGATTGACCTTTCGTTTAACACTTAAATGTAAATTGTGTTCTACATTTTGCGGGATTTAATTATTAAACTTAGCGGGATGTATCTTTTCAAAACAGTTCTTTACAATGAAACAACCTTACAAAAAATCTTTAAATGTGAAATAAAGTTTGGGTTACTTTTTTAGGTAGTTAATTTCGTACTTAACATCACTGCAGACGCCGGGAAATCAAACCAGGCTGTGTAGGTATTTTCAGCCGAGAGTAGCCAGGCGGAATAGAGATACAAAGCCTGCTAAGTTTGGTTTCCAGGCGAAGCAAGTTTAGTGGTTTTCTCAAACTTGCAAAGAAATTGAAAATTGGAAGGCAGTTTCTCAGTACATAAACAAATAAGGCAAATAACAAAACGAATCTACAACATAAAATTAATTATTAATAAAAAAGGTCAACTTATATACGTTTTTTCAAACTGTTTGATCTTTTATCTGGTGGCACTTGTGTCGTAATGCACTATTTGAGTACTGATGGTGTTTTCTGGTAATGAAGTGGTTGATTTTTTGCTAGGCCGAAACTTCAAAGAGCTATGTACTCCCTTCATCGGTCATTTTTTAATTTATCGCTACTACTTTAGAAACTTCATTTTTATCTCATTTATATCGTAATGTACTATTATTATAATATGGATGACTCTATAGTCTGAACATGACACTTGAAATCTGACAAATGCGTAGGCAGCGGTCAATGCCCCGACTTCCACTGCTACTATTGGTGGTAAGTAAACTGTCCATTTTCCAAACATTTATTCTATTAACATTAGTTCTGTTTTTTTACTGTTAAATATCAAGATGCTCTATCAAATGAAGGCTACTTCTGGTAATTCACAGGCCTAGGACTGCAAAGTAGTTACGAAATTTCATTACATTTCAAGGTCAATCATCGAATCAGCATACTTCCGGCAGGGATCGGAACCAGTTCTTTAGAAAAACCTCGAAATAGCTCCATATTTTAAAATGTTTTACACTCTTTATGTAGTACTCATTTTTTATGTAATTACCAACATCGTATTTTTAAATAACTCCATTAACAAAGAATTTATATGCCGAAGAACGAAAAAGAACAGAATTCGAACTTTTGTATGGACAAAAAACCGGTATCCGATCCCTGACTTCCGGTTCCAATTTTGCGTATGTAATCTCAAGAGAAAATTTCAACTACCTTATTTGTACCGTTTTCCATTACTATATTTGCGATACTTATTCACAGTGCAGTTTTTTCCGAATCCCATCAGTTCAAATCAGTTTTTATGAGGTTGTGTGACAAAAAATATTATAGGATATTAATACCATAGGACGCAGATCATCAATCATTTTACGAAAAATGACGAAAGTTTATATACCAAAAATGAAATACTGGCTTAGTGGCCTATTTCTCTAAAGTTTGTAACTTGTAATACAAGTGGAAGTCTTTATTTAGTTAATGATGTTAAAAAGAGACTTCCATTTGTATTACAAGTTTAATTAATACTATTCATTGTACACCTATTTAAGTAGAATTGTATTGAGACAAAATTGACGTAGAACAAAAATCGTAAACTGTACCACCATATTTATATGTAAACATACAAGTTATGGCCAATAAATGAAATGAAAGCTACAAGCTTTTGTGAAACGGGCTGCAGGGTGCTTAGACAAGTTGCCAATCGCTTACGCTCAATCGTCAATCGTAAACAAAAGGCAGCTAACTGTCTTTGTCGCATTAATATGGAAAAGTGACAGAGAGGGAAACCTACGCTATGCTACTAAGTATAGGGTGCTATGTCTGGGAGTTAAATTAGAACGCCGGAGTTAATTAATTAGAAATGTATTGTTCAACGCGTGGCTGAGAGTCGACTGCGGGAGCGGGCATGTACCGCGTCCAAGGCGCACGTGGAGCTTACGTTGCATATCCCTGTCCCTACACTAAGCGTTAGCGATTGGCAACTTGGTTAACACGTTCGACGCCGGTGACACGCATATGTGACCGAAAAAACTGTACTCCTGTAACTTCTAATAGTAATAACATTTTATGTCAAAATAATAAAAATGAAAAATTATAGGGTACAGTAGTAGGTATTAAAGTAATGGTAAATTTTTCGTCTAAGTTGTGTCCATCTATCAGAGAAAATGTCGGCATTTTGAATCATAGCTAAAAAGTTATTAATTAGTTCTATAGCTCTGTGGGTGGGTGCGATAGAAGTTTGATGGGTGCGGATGTGATATGGAATAGTAAGGAGGTCTCTAGGGCGACGCACTCGGCGCCCCACTGCAGCTGCATAGTTGTTAGGGATGAGGATGGCTATGCGCTCGAGCACGGATGGGTTATCAATATGATTTCTGAGGAGTAGACAGTAATGAATGGCTAATGTTTGTTTACGTCTTAATCCTATGCGTGTCACTGGCATAGGATTTCTATCAGATATCTTCTATCGGCATTGTATAAGCACTTGAAACAGTACCGGATGTGAACGTGTTAAGCATCCAGGTATTAAAAATAACCGCTTTATTCTAGCATGTCGCTAAACCACGCCGAATGGTGCGTGCTAGTGAACTGGCGGATCGGCGAAAGCTCGTCCTACGAGCTGTACATGGGTCGGGAGGGCGGCGAGACGGCGGAGCCGCTGCGGGCGCCCGCCGCGCACGCCGTGTGGGTCGCCAGGAACCGCTTCGCCGTGAGAGACAACAACCAGGTAGTGACCCCAGTGGTTGACCTTGTTATGCCATACAATACAATACAATACTCTTTATTGCACACCTCGTAACATAAAAAAGAAGATAACAAAAAAGTCGAATCTTAAAAGTAGAGGTAACACAACAGGCGGTCTTATCGCTAAAGAGCGATCTCTTCCAGACAACCTTTGGGCAATGAAACAATGCAACCAGTAAAAAAACAGTAGGTGATGCAAGACATGAAATAAGGAAAATGAATAAACAAGTTTATTAATTACGACACGTTAATAAATATACACATATAAGTAAATATAATAAACTTACATATACTTATATAAATAGATATATACATATATATACAGATGGCATAATAGAGATGATGAGGGAATGTGCCTTTATGTCACTAGATAACCAGCGTCGTTGGGCCTACAAAAATCGCTGTGTTTGATTTATAACTTTGAAATAATAATCGCTTCGCCGCGCTCGACAAGAACAACCAGGTAGGCCGAGTGGGTCGTTAGACAGTCAGGTAGTGTGTCGCCATGTAGTTATACGATCAGGTAATGTGTCTTTATGGCACTAGATAAGCAGGTAATGTGTTTTTATATAGCTAGACGATCAGTAATGTGTCTTCATATCGCTATACGATCAGGTATAATGCCTTTATGCGTCTAGACGATCAGGTAGTATATCATCTGGGACTAGACGATCAATTCACTAGTTATTTCGAAATGAGCCATTTAAAACGTGCGGGCGCCCGCCGCGCACGCCGTGTGGGTCGCCAGGAACCGCTTCGCCGTGAGAGACAACAACCAGGTAGTGGCACCAGTGTACATGTCGCTACACCACGCCGTGTGGGTCGCCAGGAACCGCTTCGCCGTGAGAGACAACAACCAGGTAGTGGCACCAGTGTACATGTCGCTACACCACGCCGAATGCCGTGCTAGTGAACTGGCGGATCGGCGAGAGCTCGTCCTACGAGCTGTACTTGGGGGTAACAACCAGTGGCCTATACCACAAAACTTTACAAGCGTACAATTCTACAAAATTTTATAAATACCCATACAAAAAGTTGACAATTTTGTAGAATTGTACGCTTGTAAAGTTTTGTGGTATAGGGGCCAGGTAGTGGGCCGAGTGTAAATATAGTTAGTACATTGTGTATTTAGGGCGGTAAGTAAGAATTTGTGAACGAGTGTGAAAGTAAAGCCCAAGCCGAAGGCGCGGGCTTTACTTCACACGAGTTCATAATTCTTGTACCGCCCGTGGTACACACAATGTTTTTCATCACACCTGTGATGCAAAAAAGTAAATAAAACAATGTATTTTCACAAAACTACTCTAAAATGATCTAAATCAGGGATGACTTAATTTCGTCATTTTCATAATAGAAATCTAGATCGCGCTAGTGCGACGTAATGTTGTATGAAAATCCTTAACGGCCTACTAGGATGTAATGACGCACCTACACAGCGCATCACCGCAGCGTATTGGCGCACGCACCGAACAGGTGTGATGAAAAATATCTTAGGACATCTCACACAAATCAACCTAGTCCCAAGGTAAGCTCAATTAAGGCTTGTGATATGGGTACTAGGCAACGACATGTTTAATATACAGGATGTCCCAAAGTTATGGGACATGAAGGGGAAGTACCTTAAATATCGTAGATAGGATAATTTTGCTGAAAGAAGACTTTATTTTATTTTGAAAATTAAATAATACTGCATTAAAAAAAAACCTAAAAAAAATGCTTTAAAACACAAAATTTTTTTTCGGAGTTTTATGATGTCATTCGAAAGAATGGATAAAAAATAACAATTTTCCTTAAGAAACATAGTATCTAAAACTAAAAGAATAACCAAAAAAGTTTGGTTCAAAATTTGAAAAAAAATTGTAGTTGGTTCGATTACCGGGTGAAGCAAGTAATTTTTTGAAAAACTTTGAATGCAGAATTACAAAAATTTTAAAATAACGTAAAGTCTTCTTTCAGCAAAATATCCCATCTACAATATTTAAGGTACTTTCCCTTCATGTCCCATAACTTTGGGACGCCCTGTATAGATACATATACTTATTTACTTAAATACATAGACAGCCATGACCAAGGAATAAATATTTATGATTAATAAATACACAAATAATGCCCTCGCTGGGATTCAAACCCGGAACCTCCAGCTTCGTAGGCAGAGTCCAACTAGACTACGGAAGCTGAAAAATGTCGTTAAAAAGTCAGGTAGTATGCCGCCATGTAGCTAGACGATCAGGTAATGTGTTTTTCATGT
>JALPQI010028105.1:0-11189 GCA_025490895.1 Thaumatotibia leucotreta | reverse complement strand
ATGAATGCAGCTTTTCAATGAATGAATGAATGAATGAATGAACGAATCTATTTTAGAGATTCATCTCAGTCAAGCAAGAGGTAAAAATAGTAGAATATTACTCCCGTAATATAATTGGACTAATAAAATATGGAAACAAAATATACAGACTCTTAATTATCCAAGGAAAACCAAAAATTGGACATAGTCTTTCCATATTATTCAAACCACATGAATTCGTCTTTTCAAAAACTGACTTTGTCCTTAATTTGTGGTTTTAATTAAAATGAATGTTTCACGTGGTTTGGATCAACCAGTTTAATAAAACAACTGAAATTGCAGGTGATAGATTTAAATGAGAAGTTAGATGCCGAAATCACAAAAGCGGACAAACTAGAGATAGAAAACAAGAAACTGTCGAGTAGGGCGGCGTCCCTGCAGCGCGAGCGGGACAAACTGCTGGGCGACAGAGACGCACTGAAGGAGACGGTCGATGACCTTTACCATTATACTATCACTGCAGGTAACCTTTATGCTACACATCATCAGCCTATGTTAGTCCACTGCTGGACGTAGGCCTCTCCTATTAACTATGCGTATAGACGCATTAGGAGGTAAAGGCCCATAATCGCCACGCTGGGCAAGCGGATTGGCGATCGCAGTAATGTGTCCACTATGATGACGCTGCTGCCCATCATCAATCTTTTATCAAATAATGGTCAGTGACACTTCAATCCCTTAGTCGACTCTTACGACACCCGCAGGAGGAGTTGGGGTGGTGACAAATGTATTCTTACTGCCGTCACCACACGGCACCTTTATGCTAATGTGGATATAATTATGAAGATATTTGTCACTTTCGCATTTGTATTCTTATTAACGTTTTATTTAACGTGGCCCTCGTTTCTCGAATGATACAAGATTAAAAAGATTAATGTGTTGCCATGGCAACAAATAAATTTGTCAATTCGAAGACTATATTAACTAGTATAATATTATTCGAGAAACGAGCCCCAGAAAGTGTATGTTACATAACATAATGTATATAGTAGTGTTTACGCTTCATTGTGCAGTCAATTAAAAAAATTTGGTCTACCACTTTTCGACTCTATTCAGTTATAATAAAGTCGAAAAGAGGTAGACCACACTTTGTTCACTGTACAAAATCGGTTAAAATACAGCAGAGTTGGGCAAAGCGTAATAATATCAATAATATGATTACTACTTCCGATTACTTTTGCATGTGTACTTTGTAATCTAGATTCTGGGTGGTTTGGTTTAAATGTTTTGGCATGACTATCCTAGCCATAAGGGAAAAGGACGAAACCTGTTGCGGATTACATTATTGTATTGTAGGAAATGACGATGCCTGTTGCTGAGCACGTCTGTACCTGGGTGAATCAACTTTTTTATGCCTGTTATTACCATGGTTACGGTCGCTTGAGTCACGCTGCTCTTATGCATAATTATGATACTTAAACTATGCAAACGTACATTTTTTCTGGTGTTAAGAAACTCTTTCCTTGATGGGCCATCTATATGCATGTTTGCATAAGTTAAATACCTTAATTGCATAAAACCAGCGTGACTCAGGCGACCGTAACCATGGCAATAACAGATAGAAAAAAGTTGATTCACCCACCTATCAAACGAAGCCTGCGTTGAGAATTTTAATTTACAGAAGGTAATCAGATTAATTTTCGCCCAACTTTGAAATACATGTATCATGTACATCAATGTTTAGATCGTCTGTTTTAACCTTGTTTTCTTTTTTGTTAAGGTGCGCAATAAAGAGTATTCTATCTATCTATCTACATTTATATTAACTTTCAGGGCCGAGCGAAGACAACGTGTCACAAGAGCTGATACCCACAGAAATGAAGGATAAGCTGATCAGGCTTGAACACGAAAACAAACTGTTGCGGCAGAACCAGGGAGCACACGTTGACCAGGCATCAGTGCAGGTTAGTTCCTTTATAATGCTAGAAATCAGAAATATGAAATGAAATGAAATGAAATGAAATCGTTTATTCACAATGAACATATGGTAAGAAAAGATCTTAAATAACAAATAGTGTATCCCTTAATATATTCAGTCTAAGTAGACGTGTGAAAACAGATGCCAGTGATATTGATCACTCAGTCATGTAAAAAGTAAATTTCAACTATTTAATTATGTCTAGTCACTTGTTACATTTACAAAATACATAGTTTAATAAATAAAAGGTACAATTTGATTTAATGAAATGTCACTAGCATAAATTAAATTAAAATTAAAATTAGTTAATATTATTAGTGGAGGAAGAGTACATACAACGAAACATGATTATAAATACAATGAGTAAATGCAAATAGGATGTCAGTTAAATATTTAAAAATTATGCAATAAAAAATCATTTATACTGTAGAAGCAGTTTTCAATTAAAATTTGATATAATGCTGAATAGCGCTGAAAATGCCGGAAAAATCCAATGGTTTTTTCGGTAATGTATCAATTTTTTTTCCGTTTTTGTCGGGTTTTTACAGAAATAATCAATGTCACTGTCACTCCTTGCCATCTATCTCAATTGACTTTTCTTCGATGACATCGCGTTATCCTGGTAAAAGTGAAAATTAGATCTAATTCGCATTGGTTTAGAGTTGAAAATTATAGTGGAAACTTTCATCGATATTTTCGAAAAAAGCCTGAATAAAACGAGCTGTTTGGAAAGAATCGGGATTTAATCCGAAAATTTTCAACGCTAATCAGAAATGAGATGTTCTTCGGTTACCGCGATGATTATTCATGGAATAAAACTATAAAAACGCATAAACTCGCGTATATTCATTAAATTTAACTTCATCCCGACGTTTCGGACGTACGAATGTCCCATGATATTAATCATGTTGTCTCCAGGCTTTGCTAGAAGACTACGCGTCTAGATTAGAAAAGCAGAGAGCTTTACACCGGGAACAAAACCAGCGCATCATGCATCTTGAAGCTGCACTCGAAGCCGCGCCAGCTAAGGATCCGCGTCTCGCAACGGCCATGGAGGACAGCCAGAGAAAATGTGAGTACCTAATTTATTTTAAAGAGCTGCTAGAATGTATGTATTATTAAACTGTTTTGAAAAAATAAGTCCACCTGAGTTTCTTACTGGTTCTTCTCAGGAACGGCGTAGGGTTTGAACCAGTAGTAGATTTTTTCTCTCTTGATAATGTCAGACGATTCGAAAGTGCTTATTAATAAGCTTACTTGAATAAAGAATAGTTTGACTTTGACTTTGAATAATAAATAATATGCGTTCAGGCTATACTCTGTTTGATTTGGTGTTTAAAAAAAGGTAAACAATCTTGCGGTATCTTTTTATTCAAAAATGCATATAAAAATCCAAACTAGGTACTTAATGAATCACAAACAATATAAATCACTGTATTTCCTTGTTATATTATGTATATTTGCTACAACTTATTTTCTACTCGTAGTTTTCAATAAAAAGATACTGCAAGATTTTTTCCCTTTTTTTAAACACCGAACCAAACAGAGTATAGATAAACAGCGTGCATCACAAAGTGCACACTAGACCGAAAACAGAAGCGCATCATGCAACTCGTAAGCCGCGGTCATAGAGGACGGCTCGAGAAAATGTAAGTAACTAATTCTAAAGGTGTCGCTTGAAGACTCCAAATTCAGGCTATACAAAACTGTCGCATCATGTAACTTGAAGGTGCGCTCGAAGTCGAACCCGTTAAGGTGCGTTTAAACCAAAAGAGCATTCGCTGTTCTAGCGCCCGTTCTACGAAATCAACCAATCACGTTTTGTGTACCGATCGAATTTCGTAGAGTGGGAGGTTAGAACAGCGAATGCTCTTTTAGTTTGAACGCACCTTTGAGGATCCTCGTCTCGCGACGGCTATTGAGGACTGCTAGAGAAAATATGAGTACTGAATTCCACAGTGCTGCTAAAATACGCTGCGTTGTTAGGGGAATGGTTATATCATTCACACATTTACAGTTTGTAGGAGAAGACAATGACCAATAAAAGTAAATAATTGTTCTTGTTTTAAATCAGTTTTCCTTGTTACAGCATTACAAGTAGAAGAGTTACAAGCCGCCTTAGCAGAAGAGCGACGGCGCGCCGGGAAACTGCAAGAGACACTCTCTGCGAGGGACGCAGAGCTAGTGGCTACAGAAGACAAGTACAAACGGTGTGTCGAGAAGGCCAAGGAGGTCATCAAGTCGCTAGACCCCAGGGCAGCTGGTAAGTTCACTCCCACACACTGAAACTGCAAGAGGCACTCTCTGCGAGGAACGCAGAGCTTGTGGCTACAGAAGACAAGTACAAGCGGTGTGTTGAGAAGGCCAAGGAGGTCATCAAGTCGCTAGACCCCAGGGCAGCTGGTAAGTTCACTCCCACACACTGAAACTGCAAGAGGCACTCTCTGCGAGGGACGCAGAGCTAGTGGCTACAGAAGACAAGTACAAGCGGTGTGTCGAGAAGGCCAAGGAGGTCATCAAGTCGCTAGACCCCAGGGCAGCTGGTAAGTTCACTCCCACACACTGAAACTGCGAGAGGCACTCTCTGCGAGGGACGCAGAGCTAGTGGCTACAGAAGACAAGTACAAACGGTGTGTCGAGAAGGCCAAGGAGGTCATCAAGTCGCTAGACCCCAGGGCAGCTGGTAAGTTCTCTCCCACACACTGAAACTGCAAGAGGCACTCTCTGCGAGGGACGCAGAGCTAGTGGCTACAGAAGACAAGTACAAGCCGTGTGTCGAGAAGGCCAAGGAGGTCATCAAGTCGCTAGACCCCAGGGCAGCTGGTAAGTTCACTCCCACACACTGAAACTGCAAGAGGCACTCTCTGCGAGGGACGCAGAGCTAGTGGCTACAGAAGACAAGTACAAGCGGTGTGTCGAGAAGGCCAAGGAGGTCATCAAGTCGCTAGACCCCAGGGCAGCTGGTAAGTTCACTCCCACACACTGAAACTGCAAGAGGCACTCTCTGCGAGGGACGCAGAGCTAGTGGCTACAGAAGACAAGTACAAACGATGTGTCGAGAAGGCCAAGGAGGTCATCAAGTCGCTAGACCCCAGGGCAGCTGGTAAGTTCACTCCCACACAATGAAACTTATACACTGACCCTTTTATTTATAAACGTCTCCTAACTTAGCAAATCGCTAAGTATTGGTTGTCCATTTCGGTCTTATCAGTATGACTGTAAAATAGAAAGGGATAAACAATACTTAATTCTAATTACGGCCTGGTAAGTTAGGATAAGTTTATGAATTAAAATATATTAATACTAATAAATATCAATAATTTTTATTAAAAATGTACCTATGTGTCTTTGATAGGTTTTAAGTTGGTAATAATATCAAAATTGCATTCTAAAAGTGCGTGATTATTGAATAATGCAAGTTTTTAGGTTAGTTTAACTTTTTTCAACCGACTACAAAAAAAGGAGGAGATTCTCAATTCAACTGTATGTTTTTTTTATTTGTATAACTTTCGTCTGGGTGAACCATTTTGATGATTCTTTTTTTATTTAAAAGTTGATGTTCACCGATTGGTCCCATTTTAATTTGGTCCAGTTCTGACTATGGCATCCATGATAATACCACATAAGTCTTAAATTTGCATTAATAATGTGCACGACAAATAGTCAAATAACTCGATACTATGTGAACCGATTTCGATAATTCTTTTTTTAACCGACTTCAGAATAAACCGAGATGGTCCCGTTGGCACCAAGTCGTGTTTTGATGATGGGATCTGGAAGAAATCGGTTGAAGTCGGTTTTATTTTATTTTTAATTTGGTGATTATATAATGGTATATGGTAGCTGCCTTCACTGATTCAAAAATAATTTCCACCCTGTATATATAAGTATCAGGTAGTTAAGTATAACGCCAACACTTTTAGAATTATGTTTTATTTATTGAAGTATTTTAATTTGATCACTCTCAACAATGTAACATCACTTTCCGTAACATTAAGTAGATGCTATCAGCTAGACAGCTCAGCCAGAATAATCACCAGTCCCACATTGACAAGTTATTTTATACCTGGCAAAAAGGGCGCGAACCTGGTGTCACTATTACCGGGTATAGCAAACCACGTGGTTTTGAATATATTGACAATAGACCTACTATTTATGAGAACAACTGTCTCATGTATGAAATCAGTTTACAATACAGTGTGTAAATCTAATACGGGCGATCAATTAAACCAGGCATGGGATTCATTAGTGTAATCATGGATTACAAGGTTTTTTTAAAGTTACTCTTAATTTAGACCCCACAGAATTTTTTTAAGATTATATCGGAGCAGCAATGTAGGTACGAACATTTGTTATTCTTGATTTGTCAGTTATGTCATCTGCTTTTGAAATTAGCTGTCAACGAGTGCTTAACTCGGGTATGTTGCTTTACATTGCGCGCCGAATTATTTTGTATGGAAAATTTTGTTGCTCTGATTTTAAGTAAAAGTTATTTGAATGTACTTATTATGTCGTAAACTAACACCCCTTAAGAGCTTCGCCCGTATTAGACTTACATCCTGTATAATCAATATTTCTTATATATATGAATGTTTTGTTGGTGTGCAGCGCTGCCGTCGCTGTCGGACATGACGCTGGGCTACGCGCGCGGCGCGGGCGCCGCGGCGAGGGGCGACGCCACGCCCAACAACAACCGACACGAGTTAGTATTCTCTTTTCCTACTATGTAGGGTAAATTAGAATAGAATAGAAAATGATTTTAGAAATTGCTGGTAACTGGCCACCATCCAGTAACTGGCCACCCTCCAGTAACTGGCCACCCTCCAGTAACTGGTCACCCTCCAGTAACTGGCCACCCTCCAGTAACTGGTCACCCTCCAGTAACTGGCCACCCTCCAGTAACTGGCCACCCTCCAGTAACTGGCCACCCTCCAGTAACTGGTCACCCTCCAGTAACTGGCCACCCTCCAGTAACTGGCCACCCTCCAGTAACTGGCCACCCTCCAGTAACTGGCCACCCTCCAGTAACTGGCCACCTTATACACCGTGTTTTTTTTATTCCGTTAAAATTAACAGGCTGCTTGGTACGTTAATTGGAGCTACCTGATATATGGCTTTTAGAAAACTCGAAATTTTTTTTTTTTTCGTTTTTATACATGAAATGGTAAGTGTGAGAGATTTAAACTTTCACTCATATTTTAAAGACAAACGGGTCTTAATCGCGTAAACTTACGTTTAATTATATCCTGACGTTTCGGGCATGACGTGACAGTCTGCCTGCGACCACGGGTGTAACGTCATGCCCGAAACGTCGGGATATAATTAAACGTAAGTTTACGCGATTAAGACCCGTTTGTCTTTAAAATATAAGTGTGAGAGAACCTGAAGAATAACACAAAAGTTAATTTCAGGTGACTGACGGTACATGTCAAAATAAGTAGTATTAGGATGTAATAAAGGTTGCAATGCACTTGTTCAGTCATTAAACTTATTGTTTTAAAAACTCAATAATAGTAAGGGTTAAGATACTAGTTTCTTAGAGAAATTGATTATTTTTGATCTAAATAAACTTCCCTTTAATTTAACGGAAATCAATAAAAACACGGTGTAAAAATGAACTCTATGTATTTATAGTTAGAATTCATTTTGGAAGAGGGAGATTCATTGACATAGCACATCGTTATAAACGGAATTCTAACTATCTGCACATAGTTAATTTTTATATAAGGTGTCCAGTTTTTATATAAGGTGTCGAGTGGCCAGTTACTACCAATTTACCCTACATCTGTAATGATATATTGTGTACTATCAAGAAAATTGAATCTTGACCTACCATAGCAGCTTATTATAGCAACATTGAAAGTCAAATTGCAGCAACCGTCGAACAATTTGACTTTCAATGCTACTATGACAAAGTCGTATGGAGGGGTTAAGATTTAATTTTGTTTTCAAAAATTTTGAGGGTTGTTCGAAGCAACTTCAACATACTCGTGTGATCTTATTATGAAACTCGCCTACGGCTCGTTTCATAAACCCACACACATGTTTAATGCCTCTTATTATGCGCCAGCCACATAAATAACTATTATGGGCGACGTAAATGCTTTACGTACAGTCAAGTGCAAAAATAAGTATCGAAAGAATCCGCTCATAAATATGTTATGACGTTCTTATTACACAGAATTAAAGTGCACTGGGACATATTTTTGAACATTTCTGTGTACATTTATTTTTCACGACACTGTTCGTAAATGTGGTGATTGTTTGACTAAACACAGTACGGAAACTTGTCTATAGACGTATGGCTATCAAATTGTGACAGCTGTACATCTATGAACGTCACGAACAGTACAACAATGTTGAACGTAAACTAAAAGGTCATATCTAAACACGGATTTCATAGGTAGATACGACGTTTTGAAAATTATTTCAGAGAAATTTTCTCGGACTGCTTGTTTTTTTTTAAATTTTTGTGGCACAGGATTATGGCGTTCAGCCACGTAAAAATGTCACTAATTTTTAATAATTATAAAAAATGTGTTTTATTTCCTCACAGTTGTCGTGAAAAGCACAATGTTTAGCCTCGGCTGAAAGTGCAATAGATGAACTCGTACTATCGAAGGCCTCCCAAGGGTCGGCCTTCAAACAAACTCGTTCATCTATTGCTTACTTTCCAGCCTCTACAACAATGTACTATTGTCTTTGTCTGTACTACGTTCACCTTAATGCGTTGTCCTATATTCGAACGCTTCCACCGCCAGATGGAGCGGCAGCGGCACGAGCGACACCCGCAGCACAGAGCAACGCCTCCTCACCTCCGCCTGCTACCAGCTCGGCGCGCGCTGCCACCGCGACGCCGTCGAGACTCGCTTCGCGCTGCTCTCCGCCGGCCACTCCTTCCTCGCGCGCCAGCGCCGCCAGCCGCCCCGCCCGAGACCGGCGCCATGACACGTACGATAGGCAAGCCTAGTCTAAGGCCCGAGTAGACCGCAGCACGGAGCAGACTCCTCACGTCCGCCTGGTACCAGCTCGGCGCGCGCTGCCACCGCGACGCCGTCGAGACTCGCTCGAAGCGCCATGACACGTACGATAGGCAAGCCAGTTAGTCTAAGGCCCGAGTAGACCGCAGCACGGAGCAGACTCCTCACGTCCGCCTGGTACCAGCTCGGCGCGCGCTGCCACCGCGACGCCGTCGAGACTCGCTCGAAGCGCCATGACACGTACGATAGGCAAGCCAGTTAGTCTAAGGCCCGAGTAGACCGCAGCACGGAGCAGACTCCTCACGTCCGCCTGGTACCAGCTCGGCGCGCGCTGCCACCGCGACGCCGTCGAGACCAATGATATATAAGTAAAGATATGTTACACCGGCTCTAAAATTGAAGCGCTCAGATTGTGATAATTCTAACAATCGCTCTTAGTTCTACCCAGACCACTGAGAGGTGTGTACTACTGCCGAGTTCTAGCAAATCACATGAACTGCGCCCTAAAATGTCATTTTATGTTATACAATAGTGAAAGCCACAAAATAAAATGCAAAAATGCCCTTAACATCACACATCATGCGCAATTAAACTGAATCATATATTTTTTTAAATTTTACTATTTATTGAAAATAAATACGACGCCATTTTGACGTTTTTGACTGACTTAGAGAAAAAGACAAGCTTATGCTGTTTAAGATCGAGAGTAACAAAGATAAAACTATGTTTATCAATAACAACCTTAAGAATGCAAGCGCGATTGTCAAATGCTAGTTGTCTCTTTTTTATTTATTTAATACGAGTATATGTACTTTGCCATCTCTTTTACGCATTTTGAAGTATGAAGATAGGTGTATGTCAACTGTCAATTAATTGTAGGTGTATGCTGTGAAGTATTTATTTCGCTCATTTTGTTAGGGTATAACGTATCTTTACTTATATATCATTGCGATAGGCGAGCCAGTTAGTCTAAGGCCCGAGTAGACCGCAGCACGGAGCAGACTCCTCACCTCCGCCTGGTACCAGCTCGGCGCGCGCTGCCACCGCGACGCCGTCGAGACTCGCTCGAAGCGCCATGACACGTACGATAGGCAAGCCAGTTAGTCTAAGGCCCGAGTAGATACCCAAACGTGTCCACAGATTTACAGTACCAGCCAATAATATATCACACTCGTGACTTTTTGTATGAGCGTGTATAGAGTAAGCGGCACATGTACGCATGTAGATAGCATATTATTTTGGTACTTTTGCGCAGTTTAATGATGAATACTGCAATTAAGTATAGTGAATTACAATGCACACAGCATTTTGCCAAAATAGCTGTAGTAAAGAAAATACTGCGAAATCCATGCCTTACGCAAAAACTCTTAATGAAAAAACCACAACATGATGCCAAGTTTTTTCATCGCTAGTACAAAAACCTATGCCTAGACTATTTATAATCGTAAAGTGTTAAAACCACTTACAAATACAAAAAAAGTTCTACTGAAAAAACCTGTATGTGATATATTATTGGCCGGTACTGTAGATATTCAGTAGATGAAGTAAATAGCACCGCCAGATGGAGCGGCAGCGGCACGAGCTCCGACACCCCAGCGCCATGACACGTGCGTTACGATACTAGGCAAGCCAGCGTTAGTTTAAGGCCCGAGTAGGCGTCCGGCGGGCGCCCATATTAAACAAATGCCAACGTATGCGTATGCCGCTCAGGATGCGTAGCCATGTTGCCAATCGCTAGCGCTTAGTAGCGTATCGTAGGTTCTCTCTGTCACTCTGTCATATTAGTGCGACAAAGACAGCTGCCTTTCGTTTATGACTGACGCTGAAGCGCTAGCGATTGGCAACTTGTCTAAGCACCCTGGGTGCTTAGCCAAGTTGCCAAGCGCTAGCGCTTAGTAGCGTAACGTAGTTTTCCCTCCCTGTCACTCTTTCATATTAGAGCGACAAAGACAGTTAGCTGCGATTGACGATTAAGCGCTAGCGATTGCCAACTTGGCTAAGCATCTTGGTCTATTGCCGCGGCCACGACATTGGTCTAAGGCGACCGGCTTAGCAGAGAACCATACGTGTGAAATGGAGTACCCGCTCCAACTCATGGATTCACTCGCCGTTGGTCGCCTTAGACCTATGTGGTCGGGCCTTTACACTAACCTCCTTATTCATAAAAGTCTCCTAACTTAACAAGGCGCTAAGTATTGATTGTCCTTTTCGATCTTATCTATAAGGTAGAAAGGGACAAATGATACTTAGCG
>JALPQI010028104.1:0-16802 GCA_025490895.1 Thaumatotibia leucotreta | reverse complement strand
TGTCTGGAGCATAAGGTCTAAAATGATACACTTCCACAACATTAGCGACTTTATATTAGCAAAGAGAATAAACGTTAACAGACGAAACTTCCTTATAGGCTTTTGGTACAAGGGTTCTTAGGGTATCAAGTACGCTTCTTCTGGTTATCCTAGGACACAATCGATGCATGATTAATTATCCAGCACGCTCTACTTACATGATTAGTGGCTGCCCCACAAAGGAAAGGCCATGTAAAGGCAACAAAAATGTGGTCTCCCACTTTAAGACTTTATATCAATATATCTAAATTATCTGATCAAGCACGAAATTTTAAATATTCATGCCTACTGCTTAGGTGAATACATATTTAAAATTGCTATAGACAGTTAAAGCATCCCGCAATGTATTGATATTTTTGGTATTATACTGAAAACAGTTACATTTGTCAAGTCTGTTTTAAAGTTCGAATTTTAAGATGGTAGTTTAAAAGTTTTGAAACGGTACTTTCAGCAGTATATAAAAACTGCAAGACTGCAAGTAGCTTATTAAAATGCAGCAACACAGGGGACAGAGATGGGCGGTATAATTTGCGTTCCGTATTTCGTAATGGGCATATATTGATGTTGAAGTCTAATTAGGAATTTCTGTTTTCTCTACCCCAGCATTTCGTTTCAATTAAAGTATTTCTATATTATGCCCATTTAGATTTCAAAAACACGAGCTTTTTCAATCCTTTCAGGTGAACAATGTGTCCCAGGATTATTTCTTCCATTAGGTTAATCGTTTTCATAGACTTGTTATGATATTTATGATGGTCTCGAAATAACAATTATGACGTAATACTGAGTGGAAATAAAATACACATATTACCAAATTATATATTTTTTTGTGGACTAAATAAAAAGATCCCAGTTAACCTGTTATAGTAGGTACATTACGACACAAGTGCGAAAAACGTGAAATTCGAAATGAGTGTAAATTTTTTAAAACACGACTGAAGGGAGCCATAGCTACTTCAGACACTCTGTCTAACCTAGTTACATGTGCCTCATAAAACGGTTAAAAAGCAGTCACAGATTGTCACCCTCACTTAAGCTAATAACACGTATGACAGTGGCATAGAGTTCAGAACTGCCTAAACATTAAGATAGTGATGAATGTAAACATTTGTCTGCAATGGCCCATGTGTGATCTAATTCGGGTGAATTAATCTTTGAGTGCAATGAATCTGTTTATTATGTACATACTTTGCTAGCTTATCAATTGTTTTGGCTATTATATGAAAAATGTTGTTTTAGATGTCTATACATATGTAATCTCACAAATCGACCTAGTGCCTCGGCAAGCTCAATTATTCGTTTAGCAGGTAGTTATTATACATTTAGGTACTTAAATACATACCCCCTTATTCATAAACATCTGCTAACCTAACAAGCCGATAAGTATTCTTTGTCCCTTTTGCTCTTATGGACACATTGTTAAGACCGAAAGGGACAAATAATTATTAGCGGCTTGTTAAGTTAACAGACGTTTATGAATAAGCAGGATAGAAAGCAACCCTAACTCATTCGTTCATTTCTTATTTTGTTAATCAACGTGACATGGGTCAACATGATTGTATTATCTTTTTGTTTTTCTCGCATGCGTTTTTCTTTTAATTTCAGTAAATTTCAATGAAGAGGCTCGACAGGACGGGCAGTCTTGTCCCAGGGGCACTGCAAATATCTTGTACATGTACAGTCAAGAGCAAAAGTAAGTGATCACCTTGTGCCTTATCACAATGGAATAAGGTCTATAATCGAACAAGAATGATCACTTACTTTTGCTCTTGACTGTACAACGTGTGTTTCCGAAAATATTTTTTCACACAAAATTTGTCAGCCTCCGTAGCCTAGTTGGTGGTGACCCTGCCTACGAAGCTGCAGGTTCCGGGTTCGCATCCCGGCGAGGGCATTATTTGTGTATTTATTTATCACAAATATTTGTTCCTTGATCATGGTTGTCTATGTATTTAAGTATCTATATAATATCTGTGTATTAAATGTATCGTCGCCAGGTACCCACAACACAAGCCTTAATTGAGCTTAGGTACCGTGGGACTAGGTTGATTTGTGTGAGACGCCCCAAGACATTTATTCATTATTTATTTAATTATTTATAAATACATTTTTTAATTAAGAAAAAATATTTCTGATTAATACACATATAAATGGCCTCACCAAGACTCGAATACGAAATCGTAGTAGGAAGGGTATCTATCCCTTACATGCTACGGAAGCCGTCAAAATTATGGATTATATTATGAGTTAACAAAGTGAGAAAGTATATTTTTAAGTACCTATATTTTATGTAGTTTAACTAGGGTTTATTCACTTGAGGTACAGACAGAGAAAATCATACTCGTACCGGCTTTTTCTTTCGCCCATGTTATGTTTTTTATTCCTACTGTTACTGCCAAATTTGGTTTGCCAGACTAACATTACACACATTGCACACATACAGACTACATTTAGTGATGTCGCTGTAGCTCCCAGACTGCATTCAGAGTTCCTTCATTTAAATAAAATCATGTGTCTGACTTTACTTCTACATGTTGTATCTATGACTCATAATAATTATGTTCTATCATATGAAAAGGTGTTTAAATAACCACGGCATGCAAAAAGGTTAACATTCTAACACTTATTTCATAATACCTGCATAACTGTTGCCATGTTCTTTAGTTTTTACTGTACCAAAACTGCAGCATATACAAATGCAGTTTTAAATACACCGAATGATAAATATAACCATCGGATCTAACGTGTTATTTAATCGAAGAGTCAGTGACTGATACACGTAACATCAGATAACGCGTTGCATAGCTCTGCGGCCAAATTGTATCATTTATTATACAAGGCATACGGAATTAGAACAGTATTGGAATGTATACTATTTGGAATAGAACTGGAATGTGTTTAAGGCTAGAGATGACAAAACGAGAATAAAGATTAGCCCCTTTAAGACTTTGACTTTTACAGTGTATAGCGACCCGCACGGATACGCACGGGTACAATACTGATAATATTCTTCCTCTTGAATTACTCTTGTCTATTAAAAAACACTATATATTATCGTATTGAAACTTGATACATGGGTTGGTTCGCCAACCTCGTATGAACGGGCAACTATCCTACATGATACACTTTAATCCTTGTGAGTTTCTAATCCGTATGAGTCAATCCATTTATCATCGCTTTCTCGCGGGGGCTGAACTTAATTGACAATACGTTTTTGGAGGAGATATTTATATGAGTTTTATAATGATTCATAACGAGTGAGTTATTTTTATGATCATTTCATCACGTGTACTAATAATATAAGAATTTAGGCCATTTTTCAAATAAAAGGAAACGAGACGCCGCCAAAGCTGTAATTATAGACGGTATAAACTTTTTAGCATACACTACCAATTATTATCTAATCTGTGCCTACCTCAATACCAATTTGGACATCACCAAAAAAGACATACGATATGACAAAACCGATGAGATTATCTTAAATCTACAGAACATTTTTATTGTCCATTAAGTCCATATGGACCAATAAAATTCACACATAACCTAACACTTAAACGCTTCATTGGGACCAACGACGTAGTTAAATGGCCTAAAAAGTCACTGGTGTGACTTTATATGTCCATACTTGAACAGTACATTTTATGTCAATCAGATGAGCTAAGATAAGTATTATAGAGAATGTATATAGTCAATAAACACCAGATGTGATTCCAACATTGCTCGGACTCCCAACACTGGTCGTACCTAATGTATAAAAATTATGCATCATATCATATTATTATGTCACATCGTTTGCGTAGCGTTTACGTTACAAGCGTAGGGTACGCAACGCAGGGGTTTGACTTCTGGAAAATAATGCCATAAATTACAACCGTGTTAGGTAGCGAGTGCGTTACATCTATCATTGGGTCATTGTAAACATTATAAAAACATGAGAACCGACAAGAGGCTCGTTGCCTTTATGATGTTTTAATTGCAGTTTCGTAGTCACTTCTTTTATTTAGCTTTTCGGTGATATCATCATGAACCAAACATTTTATATTGCAAAAGCTAAACCGACGGAAGAGCTGGTGACTTCCTAACATAATGTATTGAAATTGTGATTAGATTAGAGGAAATGCTGCCCACATATTCGGTACAATGCTTCGCCACAAAGGTCTGTTTTATTTTGAGAGGCATTATACGTATCAATGCTAGAAAAAGGAAATATTTATACTCATGCGAGTCGTCCACTTTGTACACCATTTTGTTTTTTAATTCAACGGATGCTTATCCACTTTTGTTCAATTATCGAATAAATATCGAAGTACACATTCCAGTGGCCAAGCTTTGAGTCTAAATATCTAAGCATCTCCCTTGAAAGCGACACGAACAACTTGAAGTCCCTGATATATCACATGACCAAATTAGGATCTTACATAATTTTAAAGTACCTACCTAAATGTGGTTCCAGAAAGAAAAATAAACGCTTATAAATACAGCAGATTCGTCACTTGATACCGAAATAGTTTCGCTATGAATCATCTGGCGAGTTATAAAGGAAGGGAAATAAAATAAAACGTCACACACTGACTATCTCTTCACGCTACGCGATCCGCCATAGATTAGAGAAATGATGGTGTGGTCAACTCTTCTAATCTTGAGTATCACATCCTCAGCCTACCTCAGTTCACTGCTGGACATAGGCTCCTATTATCTACCCCAACTAAACTTAGAGGTTTTACCCCTAAGTTTAGGTAGTAAATAAGGACCTTGAGATTTTTAGGGGCTTAAAATGTTTAGAGGTATATTTAGCGATTTTCTCTACCATGTTTGTTCTTTCTATCTATTGAAACATGTTTAGAAAAATCATAAAACTTTGTTACTGGAACAAAGTTACAGCTTCTTTGGAACGACGCTGTACTATACGAAGTTTCCGGTAGGCCGGCAGAACTCTTGTTTCCTTACAAAAATACCTTAATATAAGGGGATATGAGCTTTAGCTGTAAGGTTAAATAAAATTTTGAGCTGGTAACCCTGAAGGTAATTCACCTAACGCAACTCTGCAATTTCTAATAAAAGTATGACTATGTGCAAGGCGAATATCTTGGTAGACAGAATTGGGCTTTTTACAGACATTTCCCATCTGTGGTCGTTATTCTCTGGCAGCCAGGAATAAACGGCGAGCGTCGACCCCAGTTGCATCCATTTGGCTTAATTGTTACTGCATTCGTTGGAACTGTTTATTTCGTCGACTGCAGCTTACTGCAGCCGATGCATTTAAGGTCATTCGTACTTTCGAATTACATTTCCGACAGCCGTTGTAATCGAATTAATTATAAATACTATAAATAGATTAAATTCTTTATATCATGAGACAATCTTTTAAAAATTGACCGTAAACTCCATTAAGGCTTCTTTTGTGTAGTGGGGCGATAAATAACAGTTAAGCGTAAGTACGTTTACAATAGAGGTGACTAAAGAATAAATACGTGTGATAACGTAGAGATGACCGGTATAAAGACGTATTTTGAATTTAAAATAAAAAAAAATGTCGTGGCGAAAACAAACATTTTCATTAATTATGTTCACCTTTTTTTCTAATCTGAATACGAAACCTGAATCGGATAATAACTACCTATTTTTTTTACACCCTCAAACCAGAACTGTCTCTGAAGAATCTGAAGCATAATGATAGTAATCAATATGATGATTTCATAATGATAATAAGATATAAAAAATTAAGGTTTTCTATGTTCGCGGTAAGTCTTCAGTTTTAGCATTCTGATTAGTTAATAATAATATGATATACCTACCAGTATTACTAATAACCACCAATAATATTGATGAAAGGTACATTTTTATTCACACTCGGTTTCAGTACTAAGTGACCGCACTATAACTTTGTAAGCTGCGGCCATTACTAGAAGTTTATTTTGATAGCTGCCTGTGAAGTCGGTTAAAAATCACTTCCTCTCTATGTTTACGTTTTGCTCCTCGTTATGGTTGGCTGGCTTAGTGACTGTCAGATGGAAGCACGCCATACAAATCTGCGGGCTTGCCGGTACCTCTTCGAGTTGGTGGTTCCTCCCTTCTAGTCCCTATTCATGGGGATCGTGCTTACTTGGGAAAGAAGCCAGAAGAAGCTAGGCATCCCTAGCAATATGTCTTTCTCTTGTTGGAGTTTGCTTGAATACCACACCACGGTGGCTTCCCTTGATTTGGTCAGTTCATCTATTCAGCGGTAAGTTAGGAGAAGGCAGATATATTTTGGGTAACTACTCGACCCCAATCGATCCTGGTCATTCACTTCATGAGCCTATTATATATCAGTCCACTACTGGACAAAGGCCTCTTTTATAGCCGATGCGTATAGACGCATAAGGAATACCCATAATCTACAAGCTGGGCGGGTTGGCGATCGCAGTAGTGTGTCCACTATAATGAATGATGACGCTGCTACCCATCATCAATCTTCAATAAATACATGGTCAGCGACATTTACCCTTTGTACAACAGAAGTTCAATATATCTTGGAAGTTAGAAGACGTATAACCAGTTGATACGTCACGACGTCTGAGTGCGTGATTTCTTTACAGCGATAGGGTTTCTGACAGTTGACCTTCCGCATAAGTTATTGGATTATTAATAAATGACAAGGCACATGTTTGTGGGATCAGCTGTTTTGTTATACAAGAACATGCGTCTTAGTCTAGGAATAACCTACAGAGCAACAAATACAGCAGTGAACCGTTTATTTATACGGAACCCATCGAAGGCATCGTAAAGATGCAGATCATACGCATTGGACAAACCCTCCGTACAGAAAAGAATGCGTAATTGTACATTACGGCCCTAGGGCGATGTGGCGCCTTGCATAGTAAGTATGGCGCAGGCACCAGGGGCCCGTTTCTCAAAAGCTTGTAACTTGTAATACAAATGGAAGTCTCTTTTTAACATTATTAATAAGATAAGGACTTCCGCTTGTATAACAAGTTACAAGCTTTCGAGAAATAGGCCCCTGACAGTAAACCCCACTTACGGCCATGGCTGACGTAAAAATACTTCCTAAATAAAATACTGAATTCAAAATATTCAAATCAAAATACAATGTTGAATTCTGCCTTCAAACGGGTTATGAGTCGTGACTGTTTTGGTTGCACTATAGTAAGTAAACTAGCATATACTCCTTTTATATATGTTTATAAGAAATGAAATGCAATCCAAACTACTCGTATATGTGTGACAAACACATTAGTCGATATAATTCGCTACATGAGAGAGACAATTAGAAATGAATCTCACATGAAGTAACAAAAGTTAATTGACAAACGAGAATCCAACTCCGGGCAAAACCGCGGGCGTCAGATAGTTTGATAAAACATCGATCGTAGATACATGTATCATATTGAAATCACGCATTTAAAAACAACTTAGTGTGTGAGAATGATCAATGAACATTATGAATAAAATTATCATTATAATTTGTTTTTAATATGCAGTATTTCCGGTTCGGTCAGACTTTAAAGTCAATGTCTAAGTTTATAGTCATATCTTGTTTATTACATAACGAAAAACTAGTTTTTAAATAATTTACATACAACATAGTGAACGTTTTGCGTCAACAAGGCCAATAATAGACGTATTACTACTATTATAAGTAAAACAGGAGCTAGATATAAGAAATTAAGGATTTAATTTCTAAATTCAAACGCAGTGTACTTTTGAAGAATGTGTGTAAAGGTGGATTAAGACCAAACGAGCGAATGCTCATTCTATCCCCCACTCTACGAAATTCGTTCATTACACAAAACGTGATTCATCGAAAATCGTTGATTTCGTAGAGTGGGGGATAGAATGAGCAATTGCTCGTTTGGTCTAAATCCACCTTTAGCAACACTCCCACAATTAGTAAAAGCGTCAAGATAATCTACTAAAATCACCTACACGGCCTACGCCATGAAATGAACAATAGTTCTAATTCAAGGTTCTATTATGCAACTCCTTTACAGCGGATCTAATATACGTCTAACACAGTTCCATACAAATGTTTACCTTCCTTCTGACATTGCCGCTTCAACTGTAAATGTAAATTCGTATCACAACATCTGAGCAAACGTTATCACAATGAAAGCTAAGAAGTAATATCATAGACGCCGCATTGTGATGTGTTTACGAAAAACGCGAGGTAGTGGTAGTGACCTACACAGGCTACACATGGGTGTATGTTTTAATGACTCGACTTGGTATTCCGCTTACCGACCGTGATGCATACAAAGTTGTTCATCACACTTGCGGATAATAAAATAAGTTTTAAGATAAAATATGGTTAAATGACGTACTAACATTTCTTTAACACACTAGGGCATTTCAGTTTTCAATAACACCCGCGATGCATGCAAACAATGGCGCGCTTAGAAAGCAAGTGTGATGGAAATAAAATAAATATTTTGCGACATCTTAGATAAATCGAACTTAGTCCCACGCCACGGTATCATATTCTACATACTCGTATCGTACTTGAGGTAAATATGTGAGTATTATACAACCACCTCCTAGGAGTCCTAGGTAGCTAAATAAGTTTGCTATCGAACATTTAATTTTCACTCTATTACCAGTGAATAAAGTTGCGGTGAAATAATAAGGCGGTTTATTCACAACAGATGGTCACATAGGTGAAGGTTGGTACGTTTGGCCTCCACATTGCTGTCACCGAAAACTCGTTAAAGTGATTGAGACATGTATGGAATGACAGAAGCCAGCGAAATGTGAAAAGCCATGACCGATCGGTCATCAACTCATCATTCAATATTTATAAGCCGATCCTTATTTGTCAAGTTTATTTTTTTACACTACTAATATGGCAAATAATATGCGGCCGGCTAGATAAAAACTTCAGACAATCCTGAACTCCAGAGGTGTGATATGGTCCTTCTTCTTACTTAGTTTTGTATTCGTAATGCACGGTTTAAGGTAATAGGATAGGTAGGGTCTGATTGTTTCTGTAGGTCATCCAACTACAGAGTCTTAATTCATCATGAGGTGAATTTATGAGGTGTATGATTTGTATCCCTCTCAATCGCGGCGGTACGCGAATATGAGGGAATCGGACAGAAAATAACATCATGACACCTTCTTAATTCCTTACACAAATCGATCTACTCCTATGGTTTTATTAAGGCTTGTGTGAACTAAGCGACGATAAATATAATACAAGAACTCCTATTTGGCTAAGATTTTCGACAAGATATTTCCGAGGGCCCTCTACGCTTCTGTCTGAACGAAAAACTCGTGATAAGTGTAATACAAAACGAAATGACATTCATAGTTCCCGTGGGCACAAATACAAAATTGCAGTTTACATTTTCGCCATTAAGATTTAAGATGGCTCCGGGTTTACAAGTACAAATCTTAGAATAGGTAGAATCAACGAACAAGGTCATAGTTGTACAATTAGCCATAATCGCCCGTCATTTGCCCGAGGAAAAAAACGGAAAATCATCGAGTATTGACACGACTCGTTTGCATTGTCTATGCTTGAACAGATTACATAATAATAAGTACGACGTAATAATGTGACCTTTATGATCCTCTCTGAATTCTACTTTTTATTTTACATCAAAAAAATCAAAAAATCAAAAATCAAAATATGTTTATTAGCCAAAAAAATACATTGCATACTGATAAGTGTTACAGTGATCCCCACACTAGGCAAGGCCTGTATCGTGGGGGCCAGATCAAACAGAATTTCCAAAAATAATGCGAAGCGCAAGTGAACTAACAGTCTTAATAAGATCGAGATGGCATGAACGGACTGTATCGTCTGCGTAACTTACTTTGTACTACCTCTGCAGTGTACCCTAACTACCTACTATATAATAATAATAAATAATAATATAAATATCTTGGGACATCTTACACAAAACAACCTAGTCCCACGGTAAGCTCAATTAAGGCTTGTGTTGTGGGTACCAGGCGACGATATATATAATAGATAGATACATATAGATACTTAAATACATAGACAGCCATGACCAAGGAACAAATATTAGTGATAAATAAATACACAAATAATGCCCTCGCCGGGATTCGAACCCGGAACCTCCAGCTTCGTAGGCAGGGTCACTTCCAACTATGCTACGGAGGCTGACAAATGCACATGTTTTTCCATCCACTTTTTGTTTTTTTAAGATTTTTTTGCTTTAAATGGAGATAGTTTTTTTAACCCTGCCATAAAAGGGTTAACGTTTCGTTCGTGGCGCATCCGTAAGGCTTACTAAACAAAACGTGATTCGTTAAAATTCGTTGATTTCATAGAGTGGGGGATAGAATGAGCATTCGCTCGTTTGGTCTAAATCCACCTTTAAGCGAACTTCGAAAATGAAATTTTTGAAATGTTAAGTATATGATTTATTATTTATGAACGTTAAAAGTTATTGAAAGAAAACACTAACACCTACATTGACACAAACTTCCACTTAGTTAATCTTCAAAGGCCAGTAATGATCGCAATGATTCCACCGTGAAATTTGAAAAGCGAGCGGACAATCTTGCCAACGAGGAAATGGAGCTTACGTTACGAAATGCAACATCATCGAGGCACAGAGTTGTCACAAGTATGATAAAACCAGGATAATACCACTAACGGCTCGACCACTGAAACGCTCGAATGAGGATTTTCTATATTTTTTCTGCCAACAAGCGGCGCTACGTAGGCGTGAGGTGCAAGTGCAAACGATCATAGTTATGCAGAAAACGACCAAACTCAATAGTAAAGGTCTCTGTCCACTAGACCGTACCGTACCATACCATGACCGTAGCATGAACGTATCAGACAAAAAACTATTCTTTGTATTGAGTATGAGACCGTGTTGGCCGGCGCTGGAACGTCCTAGTGGGCATAGTCTCATACTTTTCAATACAAAGAATAGTTTTTTGTCTGGTATGGTACGGTCTAGTGGGCAGAGACCTTTAAGGCTTAAGTCAGATTGAGAAAAAATAATAGTTGGTTGGTAATAACAGCTGTCAGATCTGCTACCGCGAACACCGAAATTCGTTTCGAGGATTTGTCTCTGTCACTCCAACGAAGGTGTCATTAGAGTGACAAATACTGCCCTGCTAAGCATAATAGCGATATCTAAAATAAAATTTAATATAAACATGCATCTTAAATTCTATAGCTTACGATTCCATTTCCAAATGCCTCTATTTTTGAGATATCGCATTTCGCTTAACAGGGCAGAATAATAATCCCCGAAATTTGCGGTTTTTGTAGTTCGTTGTAGAGCCGCAGATTCATAATTCGCGAAGGTTTTTATTTGGACAGTGTGTTGGACCTTACAATAATAAACCGATATATAGTCATTACGAGCGACATTGTTTCGCAGAGCACTGTATGCTTACCACGAGCTGCCGCCGCGTCAATCAAACTAACATTCCTAGAAAAATGATAACAATACCAGGTGCTCATAAATGCCTGTAACGCCTTTGTAACTGTTGCCACTGTGTTCGCGTATAATGGTAGGTAGTTGTAGTTAAAATACTGTTCATACCTAACTAAACCGTGCCACCACCAGAGACACTAACTGTCATACAGGATAAAATGGGGCACGGCGCCCTAATTTAGATTTACGGAGCTGTTACCCGAATGTTTATTAGATTGGGCCGACGGACGGACGGACAGACGAGCGAAGTGACGTATGGTCTTCCTGGTGACATAAATCTTGTTGAATACGTAAGTTGCGTGGTTTAAGTTTGCATTTCCGTGATACGTTACAAGCTGTTACTGTTAAGTGTTTCAACATACATTTGGTACAGCCAGTAGAGCTGCGCAAATGAAATGTACAAAATTATTTTGCCATGGATTTAAAGAACCTGCCATACGTATTTCACCGAGTTGGGATTTAGGTGGACTTTTTTGGGAATTTTGGGATAAGGGGATAAGGGGACACATTAAATTATTATGATGAACATGTACTAATCAGACGACTTCACTACCTGCACATACTTTATTTATTACATAATTTGTATGGCCCATGCCTAAATTCAATTTCAATTTGCAATTGCAATCAGGATGATTCGAAATTAATTGGGCAGACAAACAATTTTATTACTATTTTTCGCATATATTTTTGTACACGAAAACGTTTGTTAATCTCTTTTACAGTTTTGTTTGCAGGTTTCATTGTTTAACGAAGCAAATAATTGGTCAAGATTCTATCTTCAGTTTGGAAACTTTCTTGGATTGGAAAAGTCACAACTACAACCTACAACTGTAGTATAGACGGAAAATCGACTTTAAAACAACGCAAGCAAGACATACATTATAATATCGGTGAAAGGGTAGATACAATATTTATCTGTGGAATGAAATTGTGGAAATCATTTTCCGACCTTTCGGTGTTCTAGAAAGTACGATCTGATAATTGACCGATTACGTCACTCTCGTACAGTCTGCAGCAGAAAATAAAGGATTTATGTAAAAATCCTCCTGTTCAACCGGTTTTACGCTGATTGCTCCAGCCATCAGCAATGTCATCCAGCACAATTTAATACTAAAGGCAAGTCCTACCTAAAAGTAGATGATCTTAAGAGTCCCTAGTGGATGAGAAATTTCCCTGGAATGAAGATCAGCAATACCTTGTACCTATATAGGTACACATAATAATTAAACCTAAAAGCAACATTGTCAAAACAATTAAACCCAAAATGAAGCTTCTGGCAACTTTTTGTGAGAGGTGTCACTTTCGGTTTTTTAACATTGTTTAAATTTTACACTATAATCAAATCAATAGGTTATAGGTATATTATTATCAAACTTGACTGTCACTTGTTGTGTACTCTCTAGTCAATAAAACTATATTTTTCCCATTACTGTCCAACAAGAAGCATATAAATATGCTCATAAAATCAATCACATGTATGTGTGTCTCAATCGAAAATCATTAATATCATAATGACATTATTTATGTCCCAAAGAATTAGAATAATTGCATATGAATTGATTTACTGAGCGCAAATTAGGGCCAACATGAATTTGGTTGGATGTGACAGGTTTATAGCCAATTGAACCATACAATTTAATTTATTATAGGAAAGTTACTTGTAAAGTTTATACTGCTTAAATAAGCTTTTATTTCGCGTGTACCTAATGTGTACGACATTCTTGTAAATGTAATATATCTACTCGTATACGTAAAATAGTATTTTACACAATCGTGTTTATAATAGAGAGCTTTTCAGTCGAGTACAGTGTTTATAATAGAGAGCTTGATTACGAGTATTACACTATCGTGTACAATAGTTTTTCTACGAGTCAATAAAAATAAGTAAACAACTACGATTAACGAATGTCTTATAAATGTCCTCTTGAGAACCAGCCTTTAAATCTCCTTCTAAGTAACGTAAATTTGGATAAAAAATAGACTTATTCCAGGCTTTTTATTGAATAAGAATAATGTGGGCAATGTTTCCCCAAGGATTAATACCGTAATCTAACCCAAGTTTATGGTTCTTATAAGCCGATTCATAAGAGCTAAGAATATTTAGTTCTTGTACATAACAGAAAGTACGTGTGTGGGTGTCAAAATGGCTCATGTAGATATGATAGTCATACACACAATGATAGATGTCATACAATTCCTTCATTCCATATTCTGTGACCTGTACAACGCAGTAAAATGTTTTGTTATAAAACCCCCCAAACACGTGTGTTGAGTCTTGCGTCACGCTCTGCTAACAAACCGCAAATCTGTTTTACAGCTATTCGTACTCAAGGGAGCATATCCCACACTCGAATGTGGTAATTTCGTGTTTTAATACACAATTTAATACTTCTCCAACCAAGTAATGTGAGATAGGCTAACATGGAGATTGAAGTACAAATCAAATACACACCGCAATGCGACCTTCAATACACTAGGTACGCCGTAATTGGATTTCAAAAAGCTAACCTGTGTCTACATACGTATATATATACCAATCTTCCGCAGAATCTAAAAAAATTTAAACAAATATGGCTGACTTTCCATGGCAATTGACGTCCTTTACACATAACGTGAAACACATTCGCAGATATATTTTTACGTTAATACTAATAAATATCAATAATTTAACCTCGTGAGGCCCTATGTCATATATATATTACATAACATTTTGACTTTAAAGATAAAGTGTCAAAGTTAAAATTCGGTTGAAGTAAGTGACGTCACCAGGCCTCAGGAGGACTAAAAATGTATGTCAACTCAAGGTTTAAGATTTTAAGTTCGTAATTAAACCACGATTGTTTCAAAAGTGCGTAATTATGGAATAATGCAAGTTTTTAGGTTTGTTTATTTTTTTTTTGATTCTACTGACGAATGGTATGTCAATGTCAGTTTTGTTTAATTTCAACCAGATTATTTCTAACCTCAAAGCGCTGCCCTGCTCCCTGACATCAACCCCATTGATGACGTCATCGCCGCGTGCCTGCAGCCCCGACATTTTCCACCAATCACGGACCAGGATGCCGAGCTACGGCGCGCCGCAGCCAATGGGAACGCGCGACGTCACAGCCGACATTCTGGAATAAACAACTAACTACGATTACAATTTAGCAGTTTTTTACACTTGAGATACAAACAAAATATTGTTAAGGCACGTTATATTGCAATGTATGAATCGAAATTAATGTCAAAATTATAAAATAAATATGAGTATACATTCGATTCTAAATTAATTCTTAAGGCGCATTCAGACCAAATGAGCATTCGCTATTATATCCCCCCACTCTACGAAATTCAATCGTTACACAAAACGTGATTGGTTGATTTCGTAGAGCGGGGGATTGAACAGCGAATGCTCTTTTGGTCTGAATGCACCTTTATGTTATTTTTTATGGTAGAATTTTTTTTTCGTATACTCGTACTAGTCTGCTCTAGTTAACTATCGTATCGTACCTATGTGAAAACGTACAATATGATAGACCTACCATATATGTATCAGACAGTTTCACCACTTGGATGCATTATTAGTTATTTTTCGGATACAATTATCTGATCTGATACTAACATGCAATTACTAAAAATCGTTCAATTTGCGTTCAATCAAAAACAGCAGTGTAACTTCTACTTAATAGGGTTTAAGTCGGACATAATAATTCATTAATTTTATTATTAAATTTCAATGTTAATGTCATTCATTATATTAAATAATTAATTATATCATATTGAAATTACAAAAGACGACCTTGCGGTTTTGAGGTTGATATCATTATAAAGGACCCATTGTTTTAGATAAGAGTGACTAATTTTATTGCTTGCGTTTATAATTGTAAAGAAATTAAGGCATGACAGGAAAACATGGCTTTAATTGAATATTGTCACGTTTTGAATAAATAAACACAAAATATTTCATACCAACAATTTTCGGCAGTTTAGGTTATCCTAAAAGCATTTTTTCCCCTGAATAGTAGCAATTTTTTTACGCCCGTAAAAAAATACAAATTTATTTTTTTAACCAAGGGCCGTCAAAAAGGTTGGTAACCCCGGCTTGGACAATAACGTCTTATACAACCGTTACACAACAGTTATCCGCTTCCTGCATCCTTATATGACCGCTTTACGGCTTCAAAAAGACGTGTGTTAATGGTTTAGCGTAGGAGTAAGTATTGGATTATTTGATCACTCATGCGGTATTATTTAACACGAATATTGAAAAGTAAGGAATCTTTTCGATATACCTTTAGGATGCAAGAGACAGTCAATGGTTAACCAGGTAACACGGGGCTAATAGGCTACTTGACCCATTTTTAAAGTTTTTCGTATATTATTAATCAATATCTGATGAAAACCGCGAAATTATAACTTAAAATTTAAACTTTCGTTACAGCGCGAAAACGATACTAGCCATGTTAATGCTTAGATTATCTGTGGTGTGACGTCACTCAAACCGAAAACAAACATTTGTCATGTCACTTATGTTATGTCAAAGTCACAGCAAAGGTCTCTACATGTCCATGGCGAATTTCACTCGTATAAGATTCGACATGAAGTTAGTTTAAGATCCTATGACGTCACATCATGGCCGACACCGTTTTCAGAGTACGAAATTAAAAAAATTAAACAAATTTTTCAATAAAAAATATGTACCCATCAAATACTTTTAATACACCGTAATCGAAAAATATTGATCTTTTCAATAAATTACTATAGAAAAAAAAAATTCTTGCACTAAATTTGATATGAGTCAAGTAGCCTATTGGTATTAGGGCTCTACATTTTTGACATTTGGACCGTTTAACCTCTGATGGCCGATGGCCTTACCCAGGATAGTGGACGCGAGTGGGCCTTAGATACCTAACCGAACCTTACCTAGTGAATTTATATGTGAAAAAAAACATAAAACGTAATAGTTACTACTGCATTGCTATCGCATTGGCCAAGTCGCTAAAAAATAAAACAATGTAAATGTCAAAAAAAAATTGGTACCTATGTAAGGACATGCGGGGTAAATGCAACTAATTGAAACTTCACTTAAATACTCTTAATTGTGTCTGTAAAAAGATCCCATCTATTTACTATTGTTTAAATTGTGTTGATTTTTATAAATCAAACAATGTTCTATCTTCCAATTTTTTTTAGAAATAGATACATATTACAAGAGAAATTTCATTTAATTGCATTTACCTCACAATTGCCCTTGCCTCGCATGACTTTATGTGTTAGGAACTAATGCGTTCCTTTTTTAACTTCAAGAATAAACTATTTCAAAATTTTATGAACACCTTATAATTTATCTATCTTCAA
>JALPQI010028102.1:0-12098 GCA_025490895.1 Thaumatotibia leucotreta | reverse complement strand
ATATACTAAAATTGCAGCTTTGCAACACGACTTGCGATTTGTATGAAAAACTTAGATAGCGGACCTCCTGCTTTTTGAATTTCGCGTTTTTAGTTTCAATCACAAAGTTTACTGACCTGATTTTACCCTTAAATGAAAGGATATTAATTGCGCTATAAGATAATTATTTCATGTTTTTCGTAGCATGATTAGGTAAGGCGATATTAAACCAAAAACGTTAGCAAAACTCAACATTTTATCTAGTTTACAAAACAGGGTACTGTTTGAAGTCTCGAATCTCTGAAACTATAAGACCTACGGTAATGCATGTTATCTCATCTTGTTACAAATTCATTCATCGTTAAACGTTACCTGATACATATTGTCAAAAAGCGTAAGGCTTTTTTTATAAAAATCAGAAACTAAAAATAGACAGTAAATTTCACAGTTTTTCACGTATAACGCAGCTAGCACAACTTTTTTTTGCTTGCAAAATGTGGTTTTATACTGCCCTATGGTGTCTAAATAACATACCAAAAATGCAGCTTTACTACATGTTTTGCGAGTTTAATATACGATTTGACCGTACTACGTTGTCTACGAGGAATCCCTTTAAATTTTTTAGAAATTTATTAAAGTTTTGTTCATTTTTTATGTAGTTAGGTAAATTATTATAAATTTTTATTGACATGGGATAGGGACCGTTTTTGTGGATTATTAATTTTGAAGGAACTTGGAGCAAATTATTTTTGAAGCGAGATTCGAATCGTCGGGGCATATCTCCAAGTTTAGAATAGAATTCAGGGTGCGTTTTTACAAATTTACATAATTCGAAAATATATATGCAAGGTACCGTGAGAATTCCTAATTGTCTATAATGTGGCTTACTACTATCGGGTAGTTTGACATTCGCTAAAATTCGAATACATTTTTTTTGTAGGATTAATAAGTCTTGTGCGTTTGTACTGTTTCCCCATAAAATGATGGCATAGCAAAGCCATGCTTGGGCGAATGCATAGTAAGCAGTGAGAGCAGTTCGTAAGTTTGTGGACTTTTTTAATTGTCGCAGGGCGAAAATAAACTGGCTAACTTTCGTTTTTATTTTTTCGATATGAATTTTCCAATTCAAATGAGAGTCGATTGTTATGCCGAGAAGTGGGAAGGAGGGCACGCATTCTATTTTGTTATTTTGGAACTCAAAATCTATATCTAACTCTTGTTTTTGGTGGGGTCTGAATTGCATAATTTTAGTTTTCGAATAATTTATTTCTAGGTTATGATCATTTGTCCAGTTAACGACGTTAGTAATTGCTCCCGTTAGTTTTCCATTAAGATTTGCACTGCCGTCACATGACATCAACAATGAAAAATCGTCCGCGAACATTACACATTTTTCATCAAGAGATTTTGGAAGGTCGTTGATGTAAATGATGAACAGCACACAGCCGAGCACGCTGCCTTGTGGTATGGAGTCCGACACGGGCTGGACATCTGACCTGATAGTGCTGATTTCTCTTGACTTGTCATTTGTGTATTCGGTATCAACGTACTGCATCCGGTTGCTTAAATAGGATTTTAACCAATCATGTGCAATTCCTCGCACTCCAATACCGTAAAGTTTTTCGAGCAATATATTAAATTTTACTTTTTCATAGGCTTTCGACATATCGAACAACACACCAATCGCGTACTCTTTTTTGTCTAATACATTCAAAATATCATTAACATATTTGTAAGCCGCTAAAGTCGTTGATCGCTTTTTTCGAAAACCGTTTTGTGCATCATCAAGTATATTGTATTTTTCACAGTAAGAGTAGAGCCGTTTGCACATGACTTTTTCAAATATTTTAGATAGTACAGGTAATAGCGCAATCGGACGGTAGTTATTCGGGTCGGATCGCGTATTCTTTTTATGAATAGGTTTTATAATAGCTTGTTTTAAAGTATCGGGGAATATACCCTCAGAAAGCGACTGATTGATAATAAACGTGAGCGGCGGAGTTAATACATTTGCACAAGTTTTTACGAGAGTGGATGGCAGCTCATCTATTCCGTAACTCATTTTGTTCTTTAATCCGCGTATTAGAGAGTAGACTTCTTTCGGTTCCGTCGGTCGCAGAAACATAGAGTTCTCAGAGGGCTGCATTTATCCCGTCAGACCCCGACTTGGAGCCAACGAGGCATTATCGGAGTAGCACTGTACAAATACTTGCAAAGGAATATTTATACTGCGGTGTATAAAAGCGGTGGCTCAGTGGTTTAGACGTTTGACTTTCATTCCTGAGGTCGTGCGTTCAAATCCTGGCTCGTACGAATGAGTTATTCCGAAACTTATGTACGGAATATCAGATGATATTTACCATTAGCTTTCGGTGAAGGAAAACATCGTGAGGAAACCTGCATACATTCGCGAAGAAATTCAAAGGTGTGTATGTGGAGTTCCCAACCCGCTTAGGGCCAGCGTGGGAACTATATAGCCCAATCCCTCTCATATATGAGAGGAGGCCTATAATAGGCTAAAACATTATATACATAATTATAATATAAGACAAAATCTAATTTAGAATGTTTTCATGAGAACTCCTTGGTACATTGCTAGGTTACCCATCGGTTTTTTTTAATCTGGTTCACGATTCTCGAAGATATCGAGTAACATACATGATAAAAATCTGCAGAATTGAGTACCTACCCCTGCTTTTTTAAAGCCGGTTAAAAAAGAGATGAACTCTAATAGGTATCCAAGCGTTATGTTATGATATTAAAATACGGTCTTCTTCAGAATTAAGTGTCTACTTGTCTTATTTCACTAAATCTGCTAGTGTATGACGAGTAAATCATATTATTTATTTCCTAGAGTTCCCTTGGCTATCCGTTCCCAAGGTATCGAGACAAACCAATGTGGTTTTACGATACTATCATAAAAAATGTATGTAGTTAGTATTATTTATTCTTATAAAAAAAAAAGATTTTGCTGGCCGCTATAAATTACTATTTACTTTACAAAAGCGATTGCTATTGAACTAACCAAAACTAAAGTAGGCTTCATTGGAATAAGTCTGGTTTCTTTACAATGTGTTCTTCGAAAAGCAGTTGGTAAAAACAGATGATATTTCGTAAATATGTTTAAAAAAATAGATACGAATCGTGTTTTTTACCCGCAACCTTCAAAATTCAAACTATTATTTACTCAAGTCAGCATATAATAAGATGTACTACCGGTTCAAACCCTTGGAATTAAAAGTCACTTTTACCACTACGCCAATACCGCGTTTAGAAAAATCTAGAAAAACAATAAGCACAAAAACAAAAACGCCGATTCGCAGAAAATGCAGGTGCTTTATCGTCGACACGCTCTGGGTTCTTTTCCGGTAACACTTCCTTTCGGTTCACCAATTTAGCTAGAACGTGAGATCAAGGCAAACGTGACATGCCTCTATAAAATACCCACCAGCGAACCTAGAACCTTCCATAAATGAGAAAATAGGGATGATGACTGTAGTTAAAATAAATTATTTAACATTATGCACGACATAATACACGAATAAATAATTACTAAGATGTAAATTGCGGTAATTTTTGTACAGAACTTCTATTTAATAAATTGAAAAGAACTTAAAGAGTAGGTCATTTGGCAGTACTCAAACGTGACGGTACTTTTGAGTATTTCAAATAAAATTCCATAGTGGTGATCGTTTTGACAGTCCGAAAAAAGATGCTGATTTGACTTGCCAGTCATCATGACTATTTGGCGAATGCTATTACACAAAACGGGCAACTGTCTTTGTCACACCAGTTGAGCTGTAATTGAAATGAGAGAGACAGTTGGTTTTAATTATAGACTCTTAACTTTGTGATTTGTATCAGTATGACGGTTTTTCGATTATCAGGGTGCTTAGACAAGTTGCCAATCGCTAACGCTTAATCGTCAATCGTAAACGAAAGGCTAACTGTTTTTGTCGCACTAATATGCAAGAGTGACAGAGAGGGAAAACTACGATACGCTACTAAGCGTTTGCGATTGGCAACTTGGCTAAGCATCCTAATATCATCCAATAATAGTTGAGTGATCTCTTGTGACCTTTATTATAATAGGCGTAAGGTGCAAGTATGGTCAATTAAGGGTGAGAGTTGTATGTTGGTAAGGGTCAAACAAAAATGGTGGTGTTTAAAAATAAGTTTAAACTGTGCGGGTGTTAGGTAAACGGTCGAATTGGTGTGAAATTGTCGGAATGTGCGAATTTGGTGTATTTTGGGAAGTTGTTGTGTTAGTTATTGTTTTAGGAAAATTTGTACCGTAGGCTAAGTCATATACCGCGTGTATTTTTAATACAGTGGATACTGTATAAGTGGGATGTAGCGAGGTCCTAAAATGAGTTGTTGCTAAGGGACACTTCAAGAGGTTTTCCTCTGGGGTCCAGATCAAACTCCATACGTGATTTTTTTTAGATTTCGACATGTGTTCCATATGATCGATGGGGTCGAAAAGTGCTCGAGTGGAGACCACGGCTAGGCAAACGCAGCGTAGGACGTCCACCCACAAGATGGACAGACGACCTTATGAAGGTGACCGGGACACGCTGGATGCAGGTCGCATCTAACCGGTACATGTGGAGGTCCAGAGGGGAGGCCTATGTTCAGCAAGCCTACGTCTTATAGCTGAGATGATGATGATGATGTGTTCCATAGTGTTGCTATTTGCCCTAAGTTATCAGCAACTAATTTGAAATATCTCGTATATGTGAACTTAAGATAAGGATAATGTATAATTAAATGTCTTACGCGTTCTCAAAGGGCTAAATTTACCCGATCGGGAGTCGAGCCGGCGACCCTCGAGAACAGGTCACTTGTGACTAATGTGCTCCAGATTCCGAGTGCAATTTGTGTTGTAATTAGTTCCGCGCTACTTATTTAACATGGTTAATTATGGTGCCGTAGTAAACAATAAGCCCCTATAGTGTCCATGTCTGTCTGTCCGTCTGTCTGTAGTCCTCAGTGGCCATTAGTACTATAAATCTGCAATTTGGTACAGATATACTAATCACGCCTAAAAGTACCGCTTCTACGTGGTAGAGGAGCATTTTACGAGTATGTCGCTTACGTAACGCGATTCTTTTAGTACTTCTAAAAATGATAGGAACCCGACTTCTAGTGTGGCAATATTCCGGGACTTAACTCATACGTTCACACAGTTTTTTTCTAACTTTGGGCATTTATTTAACGTAGCTGCCATATATAGTATAAGCGATTATGTTTACTAAAAAAAATCTACCCCTCAGTTACATGTATATAGGGCCCCGACCCCAATTATAATTTTTTTACAATATAGTATCATGATTGTGTAGCGGTTCATACAACATATATATTTAACCAAAAGTGTGTGCTACTGAGTGGTATGAGTCGCATTCTTGCAAGGCATAGGAGAATGGAGGAAAAAATAAAAAGGATTTCTTATCATTCTAGAATTTGTCAGCCTCTGTAGCCTAGTTGGTAGTGACCCTGCCTACGAAGCTGGAGGTTCCGGGTTCGAATCCCGGCGAGGGCATTCTTTGTGTATTTATTTATCACAAATGTTTGTTCCTTGGTCATGGCTGTGTATGTATCTAAGTATCTATACGTATCTATCTATTATATATATCGTCGCCTGGTACCCACAACACAAGCCTTAATTGAGCTTACCGTGGGACTAGGTTGATTTGTGTAAGATGTCCTAAGATATTTATTTATTTATTTATTTATTTTTATTTATTTTTGCGATGAATTAAGCCAGAACTATAATTTTTTTTTTCAAAAATACTCTGTATATCTGCTGTTATGTTCTGTTGCTGTTGTTATATAATCGCGGACAGTAAATACGTGTCATTTATAAGATTTAACATAGCTCTATTTTTTGTGGAAACGACTGCCATTTGGCTTTCCAAGCCACAGGGAGAAACTAAGCCTTATTGAAATTAGAGACCGGTTTTCTCACGATGTTTTCCTTCACCGAAAAGCTAGTTCTAAATATCAAATGACATTTCATAAGTACATAAATTCCGAAGGACTTATTGGTTCGAGCTGGGGTTTGAACCTAGAATCTTCCAGATTGAAAGACCAACATCTGCTACCCACTACGACCAGTAAGTCACAACCGTTTACGGAATTATAGGTACAATGCTGAAAGTCAGAACATTAATAAACACTATTTCGGATACAAAAAGTCGAATAACTTTTTTTCCCGGTTGATACATACGGAAAAATTACATATTAAGAAAAGTGAGATTTAATCCTTTATTTTAAAGCTAGTTTTGGTCTCTGTACGCGAAAAATCATAAAGCGGGTCAAAAACGCCCAATGACCTTTCATTAATTTAATGACGAGGTTTCATAAAATCACCGACAGTAGGCATCGTATCTAAAGCCCGCTGCACCCTTACATTGCACATTATTTAGTATACTTCGCTAAAACTGAAATATGGCTGCGATGGACTTTTCACTGGAAAATGCCAAAAAATGAGCCGGGTTTATCTGGGTTCGGGCCTAAGTTATGGCTCTCTGTAAACCAGGATTTAAGTATTGAGCTCCCATTTCACTTCATTTCAGTTTTGCTGTGCTGTGACGAAGTTTAAAGTTTTTAAACTGTGAATAAGCTGCGTTTTTAACGGGTTTTTAAAGTTTAATACGTGAAAAATGGGAGGTTTTTAGGGTTCTGTAGTAAAATAACAGTCCTTTATAGTTTTGCCATGTCCGTCTGTCATTTATCTCTCCGTAGCATAGCTCAGTGGCCGTTAATTAGAAATTTGCAATTTGGTACAGGTATACATATTTATTTTTCGTGTACCTTTCCTAGTCGTAAAGTGGGTATGATTTTTTTTATTTTGCTGTAATCCTCCTGAATTAAAAAATTTGCTTCCCCTTGTAGCTTTTGATGCGTGGGTCTAAAAATACGAAAAAAATAATTAATATCTATGGAACCCTACACTAAGCATGGCCCGACATGCTCTTGGCTGGTTTTTTTATCTCATTTATTAGCAACCTCATTTTGATTATTTAATTTGATAAAACTCCAAAGGATCGTTAAATTCCTTCATGTATTTTTAATCGAACCATTTTGCTGTATAAACCGTATCCAGATAAAGAACGGTTCGCATGAAAAATCGCGTTTACAGCCTACGATATATCGCGATTTTAGCCTGCGATATATCGCGTTTATCGCGTTTGGAAACAACCTATTTATCTACCTTTAGCTATGAAAATACAAAAAAGCAAACAGTGTGTTCCACTCTTAATTTATTGTAATAGTCCTTTATTTTATAAATTACACGTCAACATTAACAAATAAGCTAAAATAAAATCACAAAATCCAGTATAAACATATTCTACGATACAGTATAATGCATCAATTGAGAAAAAGAAAAAATGACACGTTTGTAATGTAATTATGAAACATAATATTCAATATTTAAATTAAATAATAATACCTATTAAGTCAAATCTGTTATTATGAAGGTTTTGAATACAATTTGAATTTGGAAGTCCATCATAAAATTTGTCTATGAATGATGAGCCTTCAAAGTCACTCTACTGACAGATCTTCACGAGTAAACAATGTTTTGTAAGTGCATTTGAATATAAATAAATAGTGGTGTTCAAGAAGCGTTGTGCAGTTTAACTCCATGTCCAGGGTCCTCCGATTAACCAACGAAAAAATCAATTAATGCAAATTAATAAAACAGAAAATATTAACATAAAATAATGATAATCGTAAATGAAAATTGATGATGGGCAGCAGCCCATAGGTTACACACTTGATACTGCGATTGTTCCTTGGTCGTGGCTCTGTACGTATTTAAGTATCTATATGTATCTATTATTTATAGAAGCCTGGTCGCCTGGTACCCACATCACAAGCCTTAAATGAGCTTGCCGTGGGACTAGGTTGATTTTTGTAAGATGTCTGGATATATTTATTATTTATTTATTTACGTGTCCCATGTCCATACGTATATGTTCAGCAGTGGATTTACATAAGCTCACCATGTGCGTGTGTGTGTGTGTGTGTGTATGTGTGTCTGATATAAGTTGTATTACTAAAACAGAATTACAGCTACCTAATATGGAGGAAAACGCATGGTTCAATAATTTTCATTCAGAGCGGATTTCAATAAGGCTTTGCCGCGGGCATTCCATTTCGACATTAGCGTAAAGCCTACGAATTCACTGTAACATGCACAGAGTATTACAGCGTAGCCGGTTTTGATGTAAAACGCCCTTTTTTTTTTATACCATTTCGGTGGCAAACAAGCATACGGCCCGCCTGATGGAAAGCAGTCACCTTTGTAATACATCACAATACCTCATCTGCCTGTGTTAGTCCATCGGTGACTAGGACTCTCTTATTTCCTCTACGCGTATGGATGCATTACGAAATAATCTTACGAAGCCCCTATCTCACTAGGGTGCAACAATCGTAAAAATAGTCGTTTCTCTCATTGCAGGCGTCCATAAGCTACGCTTACTATCTACCATCGGACGGGCAGTGTGGTAGTTTGCTACCAGTAACAAATATATTGCAAGAAATCTTAGAAATCAACAACGAATATGTTTTGTGGAGCAATATTTCAAATGTCACAAAAAATACGACAATTGTATCGAAATTCCGACACAGGTCGAATCTCATGTCAGGAATTAACGCACATTGTTCTAAGCCTTATGACAATTGTCACGACTTTTGGAAACTAAAAAGAAGCTCATTAGCGATGTAATAACATTATTAGTAATAATTCCATGTTGGTGGCAAACAAGCATATAGCCCGTCGAATAGTAAGCAGTAGCTACGTCAGTAATAGTGATATTTTACATGATTTTGTTCTAATACTTTATTCTACAAAAATGAAAACATCAAACAAAACTATTAATCAGATTAAAATAAATATTTTGACATATTAATCAGCTTTAAAACTATTTTGGTAACATAATTCGTGAAAACAATTTTTAACAAATAGTTCTACAACTATTTTGAATAAAAAAACGACTTATTTGTTAACCATAAATGTTAATGTAATAATAGACAAAAGTTGTATTAAATATAATAATATAAAATTATTCATCACACTTGCTTTCTAAGCGCGCCATCGCAGGAGTAATAAAAAAGTGAAATTCCCTAGGGAATATAAGTATTTTGTCTTATAACTTATTTTTTTGTCCCCAAGTGTAATGAAAAACACTGTATGCATAACGGTCGGTAACAGGCATACTAACTCGAGTTATTAAGTAATACCGTACTTACCTAAAAAAATAAAATAAAAAAAAATTGTTTATTTACCAGAAAACCTTAGTTACATAATAATGACAATATCTTGTGGCTCCCAGTGGTCGGATATCCCGGTGCAACAAGGGGTGAATGACCTCAAACATTATACTAATATGGATATACCACGGGAATTCCACAAAATTACATCCAGTAAAGTTTAGTAATATTTTGTAACGCAAAATAAGTGCATGTACATACAAGCGTTTATTATTATGCGATTTCGACAATTATTTTAAAAGATAGGTTATAAATTTTGTTTAATATTGACCTTGTACCAAATAGCCTTTAGGTATGAATATTCTTAAATAAAAGAGTTTAGCTTTAAAAATAGAAGCTCTTTACTAAGGTTTTCCACCAAATTGCGAACGTAAAAAAACAGAAATATCATATAATACACGATTATTTTAATCCGTGATCAGGATTAAAACAATATCCATATCCAGCCTAAATTAAACATTTTAGGTGAGGTCTCCCGCAGAGACCTCAAAATTTTATTAATTTAAAGTTAAAAAAAAATTGTATCCAATAACCACTGAATGGTACATGGTCTTCCTGAGGTCATCAATTACTACGTTAGAAAAAATATACCTGGTTACGGATTAAACATCTTTGTGTATGTAACATAAAATCAAACATTTTTAAGCATGAAGACTTGACACACCTATGCAGACAAACCGTTGTTCAAAACACTTTTTTTTTATTCGGACAAGTTTGGGATTGTTCTACTTAGGATCTTGAGCTCTTTCAATCCTACTAGGAGAAAAAAAGTGTCCAAAAATGTTTTTGTTTTCCATTAGGCTATCGTTTTTATAGACTTTGTATGGCGATAGCGTAATGGAAGAAATTAAAAATGTACGAAAATTGTGGGACAGTTTTTTTCACCTATCAGAATTAAAACAGCTCGTGATCCTGAGTCGAACAAGCCCAAACTTGTCCAAATTAAAAAAAAGTGTTTTGAACAACGGTTTGTGAAAACGCCCAAAGATTTCGTTTATGTTCGCAATTTGAGCTGCCTTTTTAAGTATACCTATCAGATCTATATTTTTTTTTTCAAACTAAACCCGGGAATTTAGGTCATATCCATATTAACTTTTCTACTTGGTATCCCCTGGTGTTGCACCGGGATATCCGACCACTGGTGGCTCCACACTAGGCTATGCCTGTCACGTGGTAACCGGATTCGGTTTTAAAGGAAGCGGTTACATAGAAATAGTCTGATTCTCCGGTAACATACAGAACACAACAAAGGTTAAGGTTTATTAAATAGGTTAGGTAATATAGTAGGTTTTTTTCTAATGGATAGATCTATTTAAATACAAAATACAATACCTTACCAATACCTCCCTAGATGCATACTGTACTAATGTATTGTGTGTATCGTCTTGTAATTCGAATGCTCCTTCTGCTTTACTCTGCGCAAACGCTGTTAACCTCCGAAGTAATCCGCGTAATGTAATACTGTATTGTATTTTTACTCCCACAATGGCTGCCGCAGCGGCGCTGTATTGAACACTAATATGCAAATTTCGTGAAATATATGCTGCCAGGAAGAATTTATGAATTGTCTTCAGGAGTTTCGAAGATATATTGAATACGATGTTCAGGGGCCTATTGCTTGACAAATTACAACTCGTATTACAGGCGGCAGTCTCTTTTCGATCTCTCTTACTAGAAAGAGACTTCCGCTTGTAATAGGTATTAGTTGTAATTTGTTATGAAATAGGCCCCTGCTTGGCCGTGTGGTGACGGCAGTAAGAATACATTTTGTCACCACCCCAACTCCTCTTTCGGGTGTCGTAAGAGTTGACTAAGGGATTGAAGTGTCACTGACCATTATTTGGCAAAATATTGATGATGGGCAGCAGCGTCATCATAGTGGACACATTACTGCGATCGCCAATCCGCTTGCCCAGCGCGGCGATTACGGGCATTTACCTCCTAATGCGTCTATATGCATAGTTAATAGGAGAGGCCTACGTCCAGCAGTGGACTATCATAGGCTGATGATGATGAGGCCCCTGCTATCCACAGTAGGTATACAGTCAAAGGCAAAATAAATGTCCCAGTACACTTTCATTCTGTTTAAGGTGGATTCGACCCTATCCCTGCCGCTTATCTGCTAAAAGATGGCGCTACAATTGCACAAACACCATATTTTCGTCATTTTCTGCTAAACCGAAGATCAGAGTTAACATGTTTTGAGATACGCGCAAGGAGCAAAAAATCTAATGTACAAATTGATAGCAACCTGCACAAAATACTGTTCTTCTAAATCGCAATAATGCAAAAACTAGAAAATTATGTAATTTTACCCTGTAACGCACACTACTACACCTCCCGTCAGTACCCAATGTCAGTTGTACAATCATTACTCATCAATAAACTAGATGGCGCCAGTTAAAAGAACAGCTTTTCTAAATGGTCTAAGTTCTAACTAGAGGGCGCCAATTAGGAAATGACTTTATATTGTATTGTATATTTGTGAAGCAAAACCAACTGTTGGTTTGGTATTAAAATCCCTACTTTTAACTGTACAGATATAACAACAGCTGTAGTAAAGAAGTTATTCCCGTACTCTTCGGGTAATACCTATCCGTCGCCGTTATGTACAACTCTTTAGAGTATTATATTTTTTGGTACAGCTACTTACTGGTAAATAAAATAGTTATCAAGAAAGTTACTTATGTCCCAAAACACTAGTATTTACCGCAGCGGGTCTCTATTCGCTAGGAACAATGTGGCAATATAATTACGAGTATAGATTGACCTAAGAAATTCATAGTATTATACTTGATCAACGGCACTAGCACATATCGTGCATGACAGGAACC
>JALPQI010028100.1:0-13446 GCA_025490895.1 Thaumatotibia leucotreta | reverse complement strand
TATTTTCTTTTTGTAAAAGTATTACTACAAATAAAGCATTTACTGACAAAAAAATTAGCGTCCTCACTTTGATACAAGTAGGATAAAAAATACCAAATTCAAAATTATACGTTAAAAATGCATAAAAATAGCATTAATGTACGTAAATAAAAAAAATAAAACATATCCCAAGGATTTTTGGTAATGTAAAGACTGCCCTAGACCTTAAACCTTCGTAAAAGCAAAAAAAAAGTGATACTTAATAATGAGGATTTTTCGGAGTAGTCGGTCAAAAACTTAAAAAAGTTTAAAATTTTAAAGTAGTAAAAAATGACTCGAATAACTACACAAATTGAGTTTTCGTGGTATTTTCTGTCTTTGTTTATTGATAAGAACAACGAAAGAGACGAAATTTCACTTTATTTTTAAATTAAAAAAATTGATTTTTTATTAACTTTATTTGACCGACTACTACGAATGTATTACTACAAAGTAATACTTTTACAAAAAGAAACTAGTTAAAAACCCTAACAGTTTTTTTTATTATTAATAAATTTCTTCATTCCAGAATTTCTCCAAAAAAATTTTTCAAAAAATCATAATCATAACTCGAAAACTACAATAAATCGGCTAACATACATGGGGTATATTCTGATAGCTCATGACGTGAGGAATCTAAAAAAAATTTTTTGACGTCAAGGTTTGGACCACCCTGTATAAAGTAATAAAAATGGTCGGAAAAAGAGAAGAGCAAAGGAAATTAAAAATGTGCATATTAACCAAGATAAAAGAGAATAAGGATGTGTTATTCGGTCCTTTTTCGAGTAAGGTGACTAAGGAAATACGCAGTGACGCCTGGAAAGAAATCGGTACATACGCCCAAAGCTTGGAGATTGTTAATGAGAACAAAAACTGGACGTATGTTCGAGATGTTTGGTGGGCAAATTTTTAGTAGTATTTAAAGTAATAGTAACATAGTGTATTATATCGTGCTACAGAAATAGTTGTGCTATTTCCAATTCTGTGATTAGTTTACAAATTAATCATTATCTTCTACTTTTCTCCTTTAGTTCTACCTTTACAACACAAAAAGTACAAACCTTACTCGTAGGTATTTCAAAACTACTGTGGTCCGTAAGTCAGTAGTAATAAATACAAGTTACAACAAATAATTTGAATATATCGAGTCATATTGTAACAAAAACTAATAAAATGTACCTATAGTATTCGTTATTGCGGCTAATTTAATTACTCGTATTTTATTATGCAACAAAAATCTATAAGTTACAAGTCAATTAACCCCTCGTATGCGGCCTGTCAAATTAGGTTACTGAAAAAGTGACCTTGACACTTAAAACAATAAATTGAAATTCCCACGCACGGATCCGTGCCTAAGCATACGAGGGGTTAACCAATATTATTAGCTTGTACTTTTGACTTGTATATTCTGTCCCTTGTATCTTATTATGCAACCGAAAAGTACAAGTTACAACCAAAATCCCTAATAGTATTAGCTTGTATTTTATTATGCAATAGGCCCCAGTTATTCTTCCGACAGGTAACTTTGTGTTAGGGTCAGCATAGAATGAAGTGAAATACGCCGGCCAGCCGCCGCAGTAACGCGGACAGTGGCCGCACTGGGCCACGCCGCCAGTGTGGGTACATACCCAGCTGGGACTGCGGCCCGCGCGCGAGGGTCCGCTCGGGGAGCAGGCCAGCGGTGGGCGGCGCCACGCCGGCCAGCCGCCGCAGTAACGCGGACAGTGGCCGCACTGGGCCACGCCGCTAGTGTGGGTACATACCCAGCTGGGACTGCGGCCCGCGCGCGAGGGTCCGCTCGGGGAGCAGGCCAGCGGTGGGCGGCGCCACGCCGGCCAGCCGCCGCAGTAACGCGGACAGTGGCCGCACTGGGCCACGCCGCTAGTGTGGGTACATACCCAGCTGGGACTGCGGCCCGCGCGCGAGGGTCCGCTCGGGGAGCAGGCCAGCGGTGGGCGGCGCCACGCCGGCCAGCCGCCGCAGTAACGCGGACAGTGGCCGCACTGGGCCACGCCGCTAGTGTGGGTACATACCCAGCTGGGACTGCGGCCCGCGCGCGAGGGTCCGCTCGGGGAGCAGGCCAGCGGTGGGCGGCGCCACGCCGGCCAGCCGCCGCAGTAACGCGGACAGTGGCCGCACCGGGCCACGCCGCTAGTGTGGGTACATACCCAGCTGGGACTGCGGCCCGCGCGCGAGGGTCCGCTCGGGGAGCAGGCCAGCGGTGGGCGGCGCCACGCCGGCCAGCCGCCGCAGTAACGCGGACAGTGGCCGCACCGGGCCACGCCGCTAGTGTGGGTACATACCCAGCTGGGACTGCGGCCCGCGCGCGAGGGTCCGCTCGGGGAGCAGGCCAGCGGTGGGCGGCGCCACGCCGGCCAGCCGCCGCAGTAACGCGGACAGTGGCCGCACTGGGCCGCGGCGCTAGTGTGGGTACATACCCAGCTGGGACTGCGGCCCGCGCGCGAGGGTCCGCTCGGGGAGCAGGCCAGCGGTGGGCGGCGCCACGCCGGCCAGCCGCCGCAGTAACGCGGACAGTGGCCGCACTGGGCCGCGGCGCTAGTGTGGGTACATACCCAGCTGGGACTGCGGCCCGCGCGCGAGGGTCCGCTCGGGGAGCAGGCCAGCGGTGGGCGGCGCCACGCCGGCCAGCCGCCGCAGTAACGCGGACAGTGGCCGCACCGGGCCACGCCGCTAGTGTGGGTACATACCCAGCTGGGACTGCGGCCCGCGCGCGAGGGTCCGCTCGGGGAGCAGGCCAGCGGTGGGCGGCGCCACGCCGGCCAGCCGCCGCAGTAACGCGGACAGTGGCCGCACTGGGCCGCGGCGCTAGTGTGGGTACATACCCAGCTGGGACTGCGGCCCGCGCGCGAGGGTCCGCTCGGGGAGCAGGCCAGCGGTGGGCGGCGCCACGCCGGCCAGCCGCCGCAGTAACGCGGACAGTGGCCGCACTGGGCCGCGGCGCTAGTGTGGGTACATACCCAGCTGGGACTGCGGCCCGCGCGCGAGGGTCCGCTCGGGGAGCAGGCCAGCGGTGGGCGGCGCCACGCCGGCCAGCCGCCGCAGTAACGCGGACAGTGGCCGCACCGGGCCACGCCGCTAGTGTGGGTACATACCCAGCTGGGACTGCGGCCCGCGCGCGAGGGTCCGCTCGGGGAGCAGGCCAGCGGTGGGCGGCGCCACGCCGGCCAGCCGCCGCAGTAACGCGGACAGTGGCCGCACTGGGCCACGCCACTATTGTGGGTACTAGGGTGTCCCTTATTTTACGAATTTTAGAAATGGATAACGCATACCCCCTAAATCGGCTTTTACAACCCCAAAACACTCTGAAAAAAAAATCAGCTTATTCCTGTAACAGGAACCCGTGCCGACTTTCATCTGAAATTCCCATACAAATTACTATGAAAAAAATTAGTCAGACAGTAAGTTGATAATAATGTATTGTTTTTCTGTTCTCATCAAGTTAATTTTTAAAATGTTTATAAGACAATAGTATATTTTAATGCCATAGAAAAAAATAAAAAAAAACGAAAAAAAATTTTGGTCATTTCATACATAGTATAGGAAAATGGCATGAAAGTCAGCACGGGTTGCAGTTGCAGAAATGAACTGAATTTTTTTTTTCAGTGTGTTTTGAGTTAAAAGAAACCGATTTAGGGGGTATGCATTATTAATTTCTAAAACTCGTAAAATAGGGGACACCCTAGTGGGTACATACCCAGCTGGGACTGCGGCCCGCGCGCGAGGGTCCGCTCGGGGAGCAGGCCAGCGGTGGGCGGCGCCACGCCGGCCAGCCGCCGCAGTAACGCTGGACAATCGCGTAGACGGACGGATTCGCCGCGGTGGTAGAAGATTCGCGTCCAGCCTCCGCTTACCACCCAACCTGTTAATAAAACACGACACAATCTAACATGAGAGAACAAATGACAGCGAATAAATCGATAAAGCCAGGGAAAACTGTTTTGATGTTATATGAATATTTAAAACTCTGTAAATCAACTGACGGGACGTGAACTTCGCGCGATAAGAGCGGCGCTTTTGCGCGGTTCCCGGCCGCTTGGATCGCGCCCGAGCAGACACACAATAGCGTTAGCCGCTCAGGGTGCTTAGCCAAGTTGCCAATCGCTAGCTTTCAATAGGCTACTTGACCCATTTTTAAAGTTTGTCTTATATTATAAATCAATATCTGATTAACGGAAAAAAAATATATATTTTTTTTCACGACCTAGAAAACCGCAAAATTATAACTTAGAATTTAAACTTTCGTTACCGCGCGAAAACGATACTAGCCATGTTAATGTTTAGATTATCTGTGGTGTGACGTCACTCAAACCGAAAACAAACATTTGACATGTCACTTATGTTATGTCAATGTCACAGCAAAGCTACATGCCTACATGTCCATGGCGAATTTCACTCGTATAAGATTCGACATGAAGTTAGTTTAAGATCCTATGACGTCACATCATGGCCGACACCGTTTTCAGAGTACGAAATTAAAAAAAAAATAAAACAATTTTTTCAATAAAAAAATATGTACCCATCAAACACTTTCAATACACCGTAATCGAAAAATATTGATCTTTTCAATAAATACTACAGAAAATAATAATTTTTTGCACTAAATTTGATATGAGTCAAGTAGCCTATCGTCAATCGTAAGTGAAAGGCAGCTAACTGTCTTTATCGCACTAATATGCAAGAGTGACAGAATAGCGATTGGCAACTTGACTAAGCATCCAGGACACGCACCGCTCAAATCGCGCGCCCGCGCGTGTTAAGGCATTTTTACTTTTAGAGGCACCCAATTAGCGTAAAGCCACGTTTTCACTTACTGTTCTGAGCCAGTATTCGTTCGTTGTTGGACAGATGAAAACAGGATTTCACAAAGAAAAATGTTCGTTCGTCAGCCCACGAACAAGCGAATGTGCGCTCAGAACTATGTGAAAACGCGGCTTAAGATTCAAAACGTTAACTGTAGTCAGGATTGTAACGAGAATTAAATACGATATCTTCAGGAATTTAAACTTGATCGGCATTTTTATATTATAACCTCATAATTATAATCATAGTTACTTTTCCTATTTTTAATTTGAACCTCGTTCAATATGTGAATTAGAAAGAATTTTCAAGAAAGTTTCAAATTGGATTGCAACAACATTGTACATTGTAATGTACATTGGGTCTTACGAGGCTATTATAGCTTATAGTTTATAAGATTAACTTAACACCAAAACCGATTTATTGAAATTTAATGCTTGAATTTCGCTACAAAGATATAAGATTTTTTGTAAGAAAATTTGAATTAGATTCAGTGCGACAATATGTCGCCGCGAGATAGACTATCCATCCCTCTTTTATTCATTTAGTTAGTAAAAGATGGAAAACCTATCTCGCGGCGACATACTGACATACCAATCATGTGCTAAGCATACAGAGTGAATTTAGTCGGTGACTTACCTAGCAAAGTGTTGGTAGGTATGACAAGTATGATCTGTCTCGTGCTGTCCTCCACCAACACTATTGTGTCGGGTGAGACGCCGAGCATGCCGTCGATCAGCACCCCGCCGGCACCTTCGTCTTGGACTTGAACCTGCAAGAAAATGTGCAATCTTTAAAAATCCGATGCAATACAAGGTGGGGCATAAATTCACTATTGGATATGTTTACATCTGAAGTTAATTAAGATAAAACATGAAAACGGACGTGAAAATAGTCAATATATGTGCTAATACACGATTTCACCAAATTTTAATTCAAAGAATAATACTTACTCTCAGATACTAGTGTCAAATTACTATGGAGATATCTTAGTTGGAGTGCCATGGGATCGCGTTAGCATTCTACCATGACCAAAATCACAAATCTAATTATATTTGACGTAATAGTACATTACGACACGAGTGCATTACGAGACAACATGAAGCAAAAAGGAAATTCGTAACTCGTGTCGATTTAAAACCATCCCTTCGGTCGTGTTTTAAAACATCACCACTCGTTTCGAATTTCCTTTTTGCACGTGTCTCGTACGTTTTTTAGTACAGATGGCCCTCCGAAGTCTTGGACCTGACGTAAAATGAGACACTTCTCACACTAGAGCCTAAAAAAGGCACCATCTGTACTAAAAAAATAAATTACGCTCTTCTCGTGTGAAATCAAGATGTTTATTTAGAAGTACCGCGTCTACAGATTTGAAAATTGGGGCAGGTCTTCAGCTGCGGCAGCACGGCCCTGTCGTTGCCGCTCTTCATCAGCGATAGCGTTGAAAATTTCTAAAAAAATCAAATGTTCTTTCCGGAATTTATGAAAATTAGTTTTTTTTTTAGGTTTTTACTGAAATAATCAATGCCACTGTCACTTCTTTCCATCTATTTCAATTGACTTTTCCGTTCGTTCTCCTGGTATAAGTGAAAACTAGACCTCACATTTCGTTTAGAGGTTTAGAGTTGAAAATTTAATTGATTTTTTCGAAAAAATTCGGAAAATAACTAGCTATTTGGAAAGAAACAGGATTTAATCCGGATATTTTCAACGCTAATCAGCGACCAGGAAGTCACCACACGAGACATCCTCGCCACGCGATACTCACGTGGAAGCACATGGCGCATTCCACGAAAAAGTCCACCAATGTCCCGTACGAACACGGTTTTTCTCGAAATTGTGGGTTTATCGAAGTTCTCTTTCGTCACTAGAGGAGTCAAAAATTACTCAAAAATATATGTAATAACTAATAACTCTGAAGAAAACTCAAATTATCAAAATATCCACGCGTTTGTATGGGACAACTCATGGAATCATCCACATGGCGCCGCCGACCAGCACGTCGTTGGGGCAGCTCTGCAGCCGCGGCAGCACGGGCGACGTTGCCGCTCTTCACCAGCGACGAGGAGGTCGCTACGAGACATCCTCGGCACGCGATACTCACGTGGAAGCACATGGCGCCGCCGACCAGCACGTCGTTGGGGCAGCTCTGCAGCCGCGGCAGCACGGGCGACGTTGCCGCTCTTCACCAGCGACGAGGAGGTCGCTACGAGACATCCTCGGCACGCGATACTCACGTGGAAGCACATGGCGCCGCCGACCAGCACGTCGTTGGGGCAGCTCTGCAGCCGCGGCAGCACGGGCGACGTTGCCGCTCTTCACCAGCGACGAGGAGGTCGCTACGAGACATCCTCGGCACGCGATACTCACGTGGAAGCACATGGCGCCGCCGACCAGCACGTCGTTGGGGCAGCTCTGCAGCCGCGGCAGCACGGGCGACGTTGCCGCTCTTCACCAGCGACGAGGAGGTTGCTACGAGACATCCTCGGCACGCGATACTCACGTGGAAGCACATGGCGCCGCCGACCAGCACGTCGTTGGGGCAGCTCTGCAGCCGCGGCAGCACGGGCGACGTTGCCGCTCTTCACCAGCGACGAGGAGGTCGCTACGAGACATCCTCGGCACGCGATACTCACGTGGAAGCACATGGCGCCGCCGACCAGCACGTCGTTGGGGCAGCTCTGCAGCCGCGGCAGCACGGGCGACGTTGCCGCTCTTCACCAGCGACGAGGAGGTTGCTACGAGACATCCTCGGCACGCGATACTCACGTGGAAGCACATGGCGCCGCCGACCAGCACGTCGTTGGGGCAGCTCTGCAGCCGCGGCAGCACGGGCGACGTTGCCGCTCTTCACCAGCGACGAGGAGGTCGCTACGAGACATCCTCGGCACGCGATACTCACGTGGAAGCACATGGCGCCGCCGACCAGCACGTCGTTGGGGCAGCTCTGCAGCCGCGGCAGCACGGGCGACGTTGCCGCTCTTCACCAGCGACGAGGAGGTTGCTACGAGACATCCTCGGCACGCGATACTCACGTGGAAGCACATGGCGCCGCCGACCAGCACGTCGTTGGGGCAGCTCTGCAGCCGCGGCAGCACGGGCGACGTTGCCGCTCTTCACCAGCGACGAGGAGGTCGCTACGAGACATCCTCGGCACGCGATACTCACGTGGAAGCACATGGCGCCGCCGACCAGCACGTCGTTGGGGCAGCTCTGCAGCCGCGGCAGCACGGGCGACGTTGCCGCTCTTCACCAGCGACGAGGAGGTTGCTACGAGACATCCTCGGCACGCGATACTCACGTGGAAGCACATGGCGCCGCCGACCAGCACGTCGTTGGGGCAGCTCTGCAGCCGCGGCAGCACGGGCGACGTTGCCGCTCTTCACCAGCGACGAGGAGGTCGCTACGAGACATCCTCGGCACGCGATACTCACGTGGAAGCACATGGCGCCGCCGACCAGCACGTCGTTGGGGCAGCTCTGCAGCCGCGGCAGCACGGGCGACGTTGCCGCTCTTCACCAGCGACGAGGAGGTTGCTACGAGACATCCTCGGCACGCGATACTCACGTGGAAGCACATGGCGCCGCCGACAAGAACATCGTTGGGGCAGCTCTGCAGTCGCGGCAGCACGGCTCGGTCGTTGCTTCCGCTCTTCATAAGCAGCGACGAGAAGATTGCTGAACGAAACATTCGATGAGTTATTGTAAGTTTATTTCTATCACAACTGACAAAATGTCATATTTTTAGTGCTAGTTTTTATTGTCTGTTTTGAAAGAACTCAATATTAACCCTTAGTCTGTGGTTTCTAAGGATCGGTACAATGGATTTTTAATTTAAATTACGAATCGATTTGAGTTCAATATCTATTGTACGGATTTAGTGAGAAAATCCCCTTTTATTACTACTTTGAGTAGAAAGAGCGTAAGTTACAAACGTCAAGAATCAGCTAAATGACGTCACAAGTGATGATTCAAACACATAAGAAAACGACAAAAATCGGTGACAAGTGTCAAGTGTCACTGCCAAACACAAGAGACATTCAAACCGCAAGATTTTTTGGTTATAGTGGCAGCTCTGAATCAGCTATGTGACGTCACTTCCCCTTTAAACTATTATTATGAGTTTTTACAAAAATATAGCGATAAAGAAAATAAAAAATATATTTTTGTGATCTACATGCGTAGTATACCTCGAAATGGTTTTCGATTTAGGGACATTGAACATTTTGAAATGTTGTCAATTGCGCGGATTATAGTCCACCTCTAGGGATTCATTAGATTGGCGGTTATATTAAAATGGGGTGTAAACTGCAAATTATTCCCACCCAGAATCACTAAATATTTCCAAAAACAAATACGTCCTCAATTTGGTTTCGTTTTTAATACAACTTTCCAAAACGTAACAAAACGGAGAAACAAAATAACGCATGAAATGTTGGGACACTTTTTTTCGCGTAATGGAAAAAAATCGTTTATTCCTTTGGATATCGGTTGTGTAGCTCTCAAATAGTAAATTTTACTAAGAAACATGATATCTTAATTTAAAACTAATATAATCACCAAATAAAAAAATAAAAAACCGACATCAACCGATTTCTTCAAATCCCCGATTTATTTCCATCATTGGTTTCTTCAAATCCTACTTTCTGAATGTAAATTCTTGTAAATGAATGAAAATTACTAAAAGCGCCATACATGTACCTAAAACACTTGAAGAGATACCTCGATTCCTCCAAGATCCCATCATTAGACCCCAACTTGGTGCCAACGTGACCATCTCTTCGTTATACACGTTCGATCACAAAAAAAAATATCAGTTCACGATTCTCGGAGATATCGGGTAACATACATACAACAAAAAAAAATTGTCGAATTGAAAACCCTCTTTTTTTGAAGTCGGTTAAAAATCACCATGGTAGCCACATGGAGTTGTATCGGAATATTCAGGTATTGTCAGTACGTACAGAACTTCTGTCCAGTCTCAAGCGTGGTGGCTGACACGTGGTTGTTGGCCAAATCTTTGAGGTACTCCTGGCGCGTGCGGGTCGCCATCGTGCTGAACTTGGGCGACTGGATCGCTGCGTTCTCGCCGTTTATCACCTGTCATCAATTTATACATTAGTCGTGATACAAACTGTGAAAAACCTGTTAAGATGGTCTTTCTGAACAAGGTTTCCTTCGGGACCCATATGAAAATCTTTATTTATTTTTTATTCGTAGTACAGTTCGAGTTCATTAATATGTATACATTTTTTCAGACTGATCTCTTACAAATGTGTTTACATAATAATGAAACGAGACTGAAAATCATGAACATTTCTGTACCGATCTGTATAAAAACCGTATTTTTTTTTCGCGACTTTCATATAGGTCCCATAGGAAACCTTGTTCAGAAAGATCATCTTAACAGTTTTTTCACAATTTGTATCACGACTAATGTAACACCCAGTAGTATCATTAATCGCATAAGCGAGGGACCAGATACCGATCCGGGTACAAAAGAACGGTTCTTTTTTCGTTCCTTTTCGTTCTTTGGTATACAAATTCTAAGTAAATGGAGTAATTTATAAATACGACATTGTAAATTACATATTATTGATGCCTTGTCGTGACGGCAGTAAGAATACATTTGTCACCATCCCAACTCCTGCGGGTGTCGTAAGAGTCGACTAAGGGATTGAAGTGTCACTGACCATTATTTGATAAAAGATTGATGCTGCCCATCATCAAGCGTCATCATAGTGGACACATTACTGCGATCGCCAATCCGCTTGCCCAGCGTAGCGATTATGAGCATTTACCTCCTAATGCGTCTATCTATACGCATAGTTAATAGGAGAGGCCTACGTCCAGCAGTGGACTATCACAGGCTCATGATGTGATGTGAATTACATACAACAGTACATAAAGAATATATAACATTTTAAAATATTGGACTATTTCGAGGTTTTTCAAAAATACCTTTTCTAGTCCCTGCGGACAAGACAACAAAGTATTGAAAAAATATTTTTATGATACAAGTTTTTAACGTCTACTGTTCAGACCAATACATGCCCACCATAATTTCAGCCGAAAGACGTCCACTGGTAAAGATAGGCCAAAGATTGCCGCCATATGAACCACAAATATATTCTTTTATCTCACTACAAACAAATCAAACATGGAAGCCGCACGCCACATTTGTCCAAGAAGTTGCGCCGAAATATGCGCGGTGTTAAGAAAAGCGCTATGTCCTGCCCATCTTGGCACAATTGAACAATTGTGTATGGGGGCATTTTTGGGCTGGCATAAGACGTCCATGTTATAATATAACATGTTGTACTTAGATAAAATGGGTGGCTTATTCTTAAAATAATTAATTCAAGACCAGGATGCTTAGCCAAGTTGCCAATCGCTTGCGCTTAGTGGTGTATCGTAGTTTTCCCTCTCTGTCACACTTTCATATCAGTGCGACAAAGACAGGCAGCTGCCCTTCGTTTACTATTGACGATTAAGCGTAAGCGATTGGCAACTTGTCTAAGCACCCAGGATAGGCAATTTTACAGCTTGTTTCACCAATCATGTATATAAGCCTACTGAAGTGTAAAGTTATGTTACGCAAGTTATGTAAGTTTTTTAGACAAGATTTGTATAAATCGAGCAATTACAACGCGATCGTTTTTTATTAGAGCCTAATAGCTGTCGAATTGAATGTAAGTCGAATGACTAAGTGAGTTAATTATTTTTTAATCAATATATTTTACTTCTTCTTTAATATGTATATGTACACTCGTATAAATATATATTGTATAATTTATATGCTTCCTTTTATATATGACCGTTTTATTCAACTTGTACCAAATTGCTCTGCTCAAATACACATAGCTTGCATTCGTACAAAATATCATTGTTATTGTTGATACATACAACTCTGAGCCATTTAGTTTTCGATCAACAGCAAATAAGGGATACATATTGTAAGGGTCTGCCTGAAAATCAGCGTTGTACGAGTAGTAAACACTCTGCAACATCATGCTGAGGCAAGCTCCTATTTAGCATCCATGGAATTATATAATATATGTTAATATTTAAGTTAATTTTAAAATAGTTTTTCTTTTTCTTTTGTCCTACTCTGTATCGTGTTTTTTGTGATGCTAAATAAAAACTTTCTATGTCTATGTCTATGTCTATGACTACAACCGATGTAATTCATATCATGCATAAAATTACAGCACATACGGTAAAGTTATTAGTTTTCCTCGAAATGACCTAGAGGTTACCGGAAACGAACAACAATCTCATTCATACCTTTACAAAATTTTCCGGCTGAATACTTTTAATTTATTTATTACATAAATATCATAAACCAACCTATCACGTGAAATGCCTATTTTCAGAAATAATAGTAAACGATTTCGATGTGATAGGGCAAAACAAGGATTTATTCGCAAGCGTAGTTTAACTATTATGATAGACGCATCAGAAGCTTACATCTTCTGTTAGGTAAAAGACTGGAAAGCATTATTTAAATATAACGATATTTACCTTACTCAAAAGCAGATCAGTAAACGCCTCCCCCTTTGGATAAACAGCACCATCTTTTATCGGCGGGCCGAATAAGGGCACTTCTTTCGCCCGACTCACAGCTATACTATAGTGAGTATTCTCTGTACACGGATCTATAGCCCGAACCACCACAAAAACGTGTTGGAACTGCGAACGTATATTCCTAGGCGTAAAAGGGGCTGCCCCGGGCTCTTGGAAGACTATAGTCACTATATCGTTCCCTATATGTCGCTTTCTGAGTAGCTGCTGTCTGTTGTTAGGCGTGTAAGGGAGCATAGTTGACACGTGGAACATAATCTCGCAGTTTTGATACGTGGTGTAGACGGAGTAGAGGCCGGTCGAGTCGGTACGGTTGTCGAGTCCAGCCTTGTATTTGTCGAAGTCTTTTAGTCGTACGGTGTGTCCGAGCGTTTGTAAGAACTCTACGAAGGCTGGGCCAGCTTCCTGATTGTTATACATCTCTTCTTCGGTGGATTGGCCGCTTTTGCAGTACATGACGCCGACTTTGTAGTGTCGCGTGACGCATTGCTCGTCGAGTCTCAAAAGTTGCTCCTCAGCACCGCTCCCGTTGGTCCCGAGTCTGTAATTAAGAGCGGTTAATTAGACACGGCGATTGGATAATCTGTATCGTGATCTAGACATGGACGCGCGAATGGTTTCACCGAGCGTGAAACTAAGTGTAGTTTTATTGTGTATAATTGCAACTATATTGTAGGTAATATCATTTAGATACTGACTTTATTTTTTGGTGTAGATAGTTAACATTTTATGCAATCTTTTTTGCCAAACAATATGGCTCTTTCTTGTTAGTTAGTTAATCAATCACTTATTTAGTACTGTATTTTTGTTAAGTTGTCCGAGAAACACGCCATATTATGGTCTCAGCTAATATTTACCTAGGAATATTATGTTTTCACCTAGGAATGTAATGGTTCTACTAAGGAAATAAGCCATAAAATAATAAAATTATAATAAAACATATTGCTCCTCCAATATAACATGGGTGATTAAATCTGGGCAGTGTTGATGTAACTATTTCAAGCTGATAAAAATGGATAAACATACA
>JALPQI010028098.1:0-12042 GCA_025490895.1 Thaumatotibia leucotreta | reverse complement strand
TACCATGTTATAATATACGAGTAACATAGGTACGATGAATACGTAGATACTTTTAATATTAAATTTTGGTATTATTATTTCCTTTATTTATTTCTTTTCTCAAGTTAGGTTTGTTATAAAAATGTCTATAAAAGTAAAATACAATACAACATACAAAAACAATACAAAATATAAACACTTTATAAAAAACCTAACCTAGTGTGCCGCCGGCAACGGGGCGGGCCCAAGCTGCCGGTGGTTAAGGTCGCAGAGAGAGGAACCGACGGACTATCCGCGCCGTGTCCAGGACTACCGCCTTCTGTATCCGACCCTTGATCCAGCCATCTAGCGAGAGACTCTTAAGGTGTTGGTCGAGACTCTTCGCTATTAAACCGTTCGCTGTAACGACTATCGGGACTATGATCGTCGCTTCAACATCCCACATGGCGGTTATCTCGTGGGCCAAGTCTAGGTACTTACTGGACTTGTCCTTTTCGGCCTTCACGAGATTCTCATCATGGGGGATGGTGACGTCGACGAGCACAGCCCGGCGCTGCGATCGATCTACCAGCACGATATCAGGCTTATTGTCAACAATAGTCCTGTCCGTGATGATAGGTCGATCCCAATAGAGCGTGGCACGACCATTTTCGAGAACTGGTGCAGTTGTGTACTTATAGTATGGCACTTCGACGTCCACAAGGCCGTATTGAAGAGCAAGCTGCTGGTGTATAATACTGGCTACGAGGTTATGTCTGTGCAAGTACTCGGTGTTAGCAATCTGAGAACAACCGGAAATAATATGCCTGAGTGACTCACCGGGACGGCGGCATGCCCGACAAATGTCGACCGTACCGTCCTTCAGGATATATTTCCGGTAGTTATTCGTCATGATAACCTCGTCAGCAATTGCACAGGCAAAACCCTCGGTTTCTCCGAAGAGGTCCCCGAATCGTAGCCAGTTCACCGATGCGAGCAGATCTACGTCAGGTCCCGTGAGGGACTTGTAGAACCGCCCGTGTAGCTCCTTGCTCTTCCATACCGCCCTGCGGTCGTCGGTGCTTAGTACCACAGGTCTGCGCCAGTTCTCTTTTGCCAAGGAGAGCGGCGTGAAGTTCCGGTCTACTGCCACCACATCACGATGCATCCCGCACTCATTGTTAAGAAAATAGTTTCTAAGATTGTACACCTCGTGGTTGTGGAGGTTTTTGGCATTTAAGAAGCCGCGGCCCCCACACCTCCGCGGGATGTACAATCTCATAACTGATGAGCGCGGGTGTAGCATTCGATGTGTGGTAAGCAGTGTACGGACCCTTCGATCCAGGGCGTCCAGCTCGGTCTGAGTCCACCTTAGTATGCCAAAGGAGTATGTGAGTATGGGCATTACCCAGGCGTTGAAGGCGCGCACTTTGTTGCCTCCTGACAAAAGACTGTTAAGTACTTTTGTGAGCCGGCTGAAAAAGCGCTCCTTCACCGCCTGTCTAATTCCCATATCTTCAATACCCAAAGACTGTGACATACCAAGGTATTTATAGGTTTCTGCTTCCGAGATAGATCTGAACGTCATTGTCTCAGAAAGCTGTAAATTTGTTGAATTTACTACTTTCCCCCGCTGCACATGCATAACCGCACACTTATCGACACCAAACTCCATATTGATGGCACTACTGAAAACTTCTGTGGTTCGCAGTAGCTCCAACAAGTCTTGGCTATTTGGTGCAAATAATTTGAGATCATCCATGTACAGAAGGTGAGAAATGACTTCACCCTCTCTCCGAAGCCGACAACCTAGTCCTGAATCCTTCAGCAGGGTGCTGAGGGGATTCAGAGCTAGGCAGAACCATAAGGGACTCAGACTGTCACCCTGGAATATGCCTCGCTCGATCCTTATGAAGTCCTGCGGGCCAGAGGGGTCATCTCCGCCTCCTGGTTGACGAAGGACTGTGGTCCACTGCCCCATACACGCGCCGAGAAAGGATCTTAAAGCTGCATCAACTTTATACAGCTCCAAGACCCTCTTCAACCATGAATGGGGCACCGAATCATAGGCCTTCTTGTAGTCAATCCAAGCGGCGGAGAGGGCCCCTTTGTTACGCCGGACTTGCTGGCAAATGGTCATGTCGATGAGGAGGAGCTCTTTAGTACCACGGGACCCAACCCTACATCCATTTTGAGCAGAGGCAGAACATTGTTCGCAACAATGTGCGTGTTAATTTTTGCTCTCAAAATGGATGTAAGGAGCTTGTAGAGTGTAGGCAAGCACGTGATGGGTCGGTAGTTTTTCGGTTCCGCGGTACTACCAGACTTGTAGAGCAGGAAGGTTACACCTGTTGTTAAGGAAGGAGGCAGGGAACCAAGCTCAATGGCTTGTTGGAATTGCGCTGCTAATCGCGAGTGGGAGCACCGAAACCATTTTAGCCAGAAGTTGTGCAATCCGTCCGGTCCAGGACTTTTCCAGTTCTGGGCAGGTCGGATGGCACAACTTACGTCATCGGGGCTGATGACAACTGCTTCCATAGGTTCGATGCTCTCGCACTCACGTTCAACAACGTTCATCCAATCGCCCTCGATGTGTCCGACGGGCACCGACCAGATGCTACGCCAGAAATCAGTCATGGCAGTAGCATCCGGTAGATGCGCGTCGGACAAATGATGATCGGTTCCCTCCCACCTTCGGTATAACTTCCTTTGGTCACTTTGGAAGAGGCGGTTCTGTTGAAATCGATCCACACGCTCTCTGTAGCGGCGGATACGGCTTGCCCATGCATAGACTTTCTGCTTCAGAAAGTCAATGCGCTCTGTGAGGTTGGCCATGTAGTCGCAGGGCATGATGCCCGTTCCCGCGAACGCCTGGTTCACAAAGCGCATTACTCGGGGGCGGTTATTACCCCCCCTGAAGCAGATCAGCTTTGCAATGAGGGTCCTAAACGAGTCGATACGACGCTCGATCCGCACTTGCCATGCGGGGACACCCCCGGCGGTCCTAGGTGCACGGTCAGCGTCCGGAAACTTGACTCGAGCAACACGGCACGCCGCGATGGCCCCGCAGTACATGATCGAGTGCGTATCGTCCAAATCTTTACTGGACCGTATGTACGGCTCCAGTAAAGCGTTTAGGGCCCCCATTAACGCTAGATTGCGTCTATTCATGGGCAAACGTGGTAACCGTGGCCTAGAATTGGGTGTGGAGCGATATTCCATAATCGCCTCTTCCAAAGTCCTCCTCAGATGCTCATCAGTTGCAGTACTTACACTCTGACTCGCAAAATACTCCTCATCGGCACTGGGATCAACCCGCGGCGCCCCCGGTGCCAGGTCGGGTGTCGGCACCGGATCCGGCGACGTGGCGGGCGGGTCCCGCGCCGAGGTGGAAGCTGCGCGAGTCGAGAGAGCCTGCAGGCGAAGCCGATCAAGTGTCGAGTCATCCAAACGTTTAGAACGTAGAATGACCCGCACCTGATCCGCTAGTCGTTGCTCCGATACGGCGATGGCGGGTTCAAGAGCCTGAAACAGAGGCAGAATCCTAGAACGGTACGCGGTTAGTCGGGTTCCCCCCTCTGTAGCCTCGTAGTAGGCGCGCATGCAATTTTCATTCATCGTCTGAGTCCATCGCATGCGACGCACTACACCACCGGCAGCGGGAGCCGTGGGCGGGGCAGGATGTCCCGCGGGCCCCAAGCGTGCCGGCAGCGGTGGCCGTCCTCGTCGCGCAGGTGGTCGTGGCGGCGGCGGCGGCGGCGGCCCGCTCTCGTCACTGGATCCGTCTGTGTCGGGCGCCGTAGCAAAGTCATCGCCCGACGACGATGTGGACGGTGATCTGGACGGAGCGTGCGCTGGTGGTAGTCTCCGCTTTTGTACGACTTCTTGTCTGCATTAATTTACTTTTACGCGTCTAGCTTTGTTGAACATGACATGACAAATGTCAAAATGGTCATCGCGAATTTGTGACTGTTTTTGTTGTTGCGTTCATGTAATTTGAACATCTTAGTCATTATTAGGGTCACTGAGATGGTTTCATCGCAATTTTGGTGTATAAACCGCGTATAAAATAAATATTTATCAAAATTATAATGCAGACACGTCTGTCACTGTCACAGCGGTTTTTTTTTTTTGTTTTTTTTTTTTTTTTTTTTTTTATTATTATTCTCTTTATTTATACTTCTTCTTAGGTTAGGTCAGTTTACAATATGGTTATAAAAATAAAATACAATAAAACATACAAAATCAATACAAAACATATAAACATACTATAAAAAAACCTAACCTAGAGTGCCGCCGGCAACGGGGCGGGCCCAAGCTGCCGGTGGTTAGGGCTACAGGGAGAGGAACCGCCGGACTATGCGCGCCGTGTCCAGGATTACTGCCCTCTGCATCTGACCCTTGATCCAACCACCTAGCGAGAGCCTCTTGAGGTGTTGATCGAGACTCTTCGCTATGAGACCGTTCGCAGAAACAACTATCGGTACAATGATCGCCGAATCAACCTCCCACATGTCGGTTACCTCGTGAGCCAAGTCAAGGTACTTACTGGCTTTGTCCTTCTCGGCCTTCACGAGGTTCTCGTCATGGGGGATGGTGATGTCGATGAGCATTGCCCGGCGTTGGGATCGATCTATCAGCACGATATCAGGCTTATTGGCTACAATAGTCCTGTCCGTGATGATAGATCGATCCCAATAGAGCGTGGCACGACCATTTTCGAGAACTACCGCAGGTGTGTACTTATAGTACGGCACTTCGAAGCCCACAAGGCCGTATTGAAGAGCAAGCTGCTGGTGTATAATCCTGGCTACGAGGTTGTGTCTGTGCAAGTACTCGGTGTTAACAATCTGAGAACAACCGGAAATAATATGCCTGAGTGACTCACCGGGACGGCGGCATGCCCGACAGATGTCGACCGTACCGTCCTTCAGGATATATTTCCGGTAGTTATTCGTCATGATAACCTCGTCAGCAATTGCACAGGCAAAACCCTCGGTTTCTCCGAAGAGGTCCCCGAATCGCAGCCAGTTCACCGACGCGAGCAGATCTACGTCAGGTCCCGTGAGGGCCTTGTAGAACCGCCCGTGTAGCTCCTTGCTCTTCCATACCGCCTTGCGGTCCTCGGTGCCCAGTACCACAGGTCTGCGCCAGTTCTCTTTTGCCAAGGAGAGCGGCGTGAGGTTCCGGTCTACTGCCACCACATCTCGATGCATCCCGCACTCATTGTTAAGAAAATAGTTTCTAAGATTGTACACCTCGCGGTTGTGGAGGTTTTTGGCATTTAGGAAGCCGCGGCCCCCACACTTCCGCGGGATGTACAATCTCATAACTGATGAGCGCGGGTGTAGCATTCGATGTGTGGTAAGCAGTGTACGGACCCTTCGATCCAGGGCGTCCAGCTCGGTCTGAGTCCACCTTAGTATGCCAAAGGAGTATGTGAGTATGGGTATTACCCAGGCGTTGAAGGCGCGCACTTTGTTGCCTCCTGACAAAAGACTGTTAAGTACTTTTGTGAGCCGGCTGAAAAAGCGCTCCTTCACCGCCTGTCTAATTCCCATATCTTCAATACCCAAAGACTGTGACATACCAAGGTATTTATAGGTTTCTGCTTCCGAGATAGATCTGAACGACATTGTCTCAGAAAGTTGTAAATTTGTTGAATTTACTACTTTCCCCCGCTGCACATGCATAACCGCACACTTATCGACACCAAATTCCATATTGATGGCACTACTGAAAACTTCTGTGGTTCGCAGTAGTTCCAACAAGTCTTGGCTATTGGGCGCAAATAATTTGAGATCATCCATATACAGAAGGTGAGAAATGACTTCACCCTCTCTCCGAAGCCGGCAACCTAGTCCTGAATCCTTCAGCAGGGTACTGAGGGGATTCAGAGCTAGGCAGAACCACAAGGGACTCAGACTGTCACCCTGGAATATTCCTCGCTCGATCCTTATGAAGTCCTGCGGGCCAGAGGGGCCATCCCCGCCTCCTGGTTGACGAAGGACTGTGGTCCACTGCCTCATACACGCGCCGAGAAAGGATCTTAAAGTTGCATTAACTTTATACAGCTCCAAGACCCTTTCCAACCATGAATGAGGCACCGAATCATAGGCCTTCTTGTAGTCAATCCAAGCGGCGGAGAGGGCCCCTTTGTTACGCCGGACTTGCTGGCAAATGGTCATGTCGATGAGGAGGAACTCTTTATTACCACGGGACCCAACCCTACATCCATTTTGAGCAGGAGCCAAAACATTGTTCGAGACAATGTGCGTGTTAATTTTTGCTCTCAAAATGGATGTAAGGAGCTTGTACAGTGTGGGCAAGCACGTGATGGGTCGGTAGTTCTTCGCTTCCGTGGTACTACCGGACTTATAGAGCAGGAAGGTTACACCAGTTGTTAAAGAAGGTGGCAGGGAACCGAGCTCGAGGGCTTGTTGGAATTGCGTTGCCAATCGTGAGTGCGAGCATCGAAACCATTTTAGCCAGAAGTTGTGCAATCCATCCGGCCCAGGACTTTTCCAGTTCTGAGTCGTGCGGATAGCACAACTTACGTCATCGGGGCTGATGGTAACTGCCCCCATAGGTTCGATGGTCTCGCATTCACGTTCGACAACGGTCATCCATTCACCCTCGGTGTGTCCGACGGGCGCTGACCAGATACTACGCCAGAAATCACTCATAGCAGTAGCATCCGGCAACCGCGCGTCGGACACACGGTAGTCGGTTTCCTCCCACTTTCGGTAAACCTTCCTTTGGTCACTCTGGAAAAGGCGATTCTGCTGGAATCGGTTCACACGCTCTCTGTAGCCCCGGCGAATACGGTTTGCCCATGCATAAACCTTCTGCTTCAGAAAGTCGATGCGCTCTGTGAGGTTGGCCATGTAGTCGCGGGGTGCAATACCCGTTCCCGCGAACGCCTGGTTCACAAAGCGCATTACTCGGGGGCGGTTGTTGCCCCCCCTGAAGCAGATCAGCTTTGCAATGAGAGTCCTAAACGAGTCGATACGTCGCTCGATCCGCACCTGCCATGCGGGGACACCCCCAGCGGTCCTAGGTGCACGGTCAGAGTCCGGAAACTTGACTCGAGCAACACGGCACGCTGCAATGGCCCCGCAGTACATGATCGAGTGCGTATCATCCAAATCTTTACTGGATCGTATATACGGCTCCAGTAAAGCGTTTAGGGCTCCCATCAACGCTAGATTGCGCCTATTCATGGGCAAACGTGGTAATCGTGGCCTAGAGTCGGGTGTGAAGCGATGCTGCATAATCGCTTCTTCCAGAGTCCTCCTCAATTGCTCATTGTCTGAAGTACTCACACTCAGGTTCGCAGCATCGTCCTCATCAGCAGCAGGACCGACCCGCAGTGCCTCGGATGCCAAGTCATGTACCGGCACCGGGTCCGGCGACGTGGCGGGTGGGTCCTGCGCCGAGGAAGGGGTCGCGCGAACAGGGAGAGCCTCCAGGCGAAGCCGATCAAGTGTCGAGTCATCCAGCCGCTTTGATCGTTGGATGACTCGCACTTGATCCGATAGTCGCTGCGCAGTCACATTAATGGTTGGTTCAAGGGCCTGAAACAGAGGAAGCATCCGGACACGATACGCGGATAGATTAGTTCCTCCCTCTGTAGCCCCGTAGTAGGCGCGCATGACGTTCTCATTCATAGCTTGAGACCATGTCATGCGTCGCACTACACCACCGGTAGCGGGAGCCGTGGGCGGGGCAGCATGTCCCGCGGGCCCCAAGCGTGCCGGCAGCGGTGGCCGTCCTCGTCGCGCAGGTGGTCGTGGCGGCGGCGGCGTAGGTCCGCGCTCGTCGCTGCTCGACCCGCTGATGTCGGGCGCGGTGGCGTAATCAGCGCCCGACGAAGATTGCGAGGAGACTGATGTCGATGAGGCGGACGAAGGTCTTGGGCGTGCGATTGGTGGAGACGCTTTATCTTGGCGTGCTTTGCTACGCGTATACATTTCTTAGAACTTTCAGCGATATTTTGACATTTATATGTTAGCACAAATCAGAGGCAAGTCTGATCGCTGTCGTCTCTTGTACCCTTGAATGAAGTTGTACCGTGAAAGGGCAATTTTTCCATGACGAGATGGTAAAAAATATCGTATAAATGCCAGTAAAATACATTGTTTATCAAAATTTTCTAAGAAAGTATAAAAACACGTCTGACAGTGACGGCGTCAGATTTTTATTTTTTTATTTTTTTTTTTTTTTATTATTATATTGAGCCTGTAGTGTCCCACTGCTGGGCAAAGGCCTCCCCCCACTTTTTCCAATTTTCCCTGTCCTGAGCAATTTCTGGCCATCCTGATAAAAAGGAATCCAGTTCGTCTCGCCATCGCCGACGTGGTCTACCAGGTCCCCGTTTTGAGCTGGGCTGCCATTCAGTGGCTATCTTGGCCCACAGCTCATTCGGCATTCGGCAGATATGACCAGCCCAGTCCCACTTCAACTTGGCCGCCTTCCGAGTTACATCGACTATTTGGGTCTTGGAGCGCAGCGTAGTGTTCCGGACTCGATCCACTAACTTGATACCCAATATGCTGCGCTCCATAGCTCGCTGGCAAACCTCGAGTTTTGACTTCTGTGACAAAGTCAAAGACCAAGCCTGTGCACCGTAGGTGAGAATTGGCAGTATGCACATGTCCATGAGCCTCCGTTTAAGGGAAAGAGGGAGGTCGCCCTTCATAAGATGTTTCAAGGACCAATAGCTCCTCCAGGCGTTATCAGTTCGTCTTTCGACTTCCTTCTCCTGTCGCGCCTGGAAGGAGACTTGTTGGCCCAAGTAAAGGTACTCATCGACATATGCAATAGGTTCGCCGTTTATCTCTACCCTACGTGTGGTGCTATTAGTCATAAGCTTGGTCTTTGACATGTTCATCTTCAGTCCCACCTCGAGGCTGGCGCAGCTTAGATCTTGAAGCATATTTTGTAACTCGGAAGCAGTTGAGGAAAATAGGACAATGTCGTCGGCGAATCTAAGATTTGTTAATCTTCTTTCTCCGACAACAAGGCCCCGATCTTCCCAACTCGGCGCAAGTTTCCGGAAGACGTGTTCCAGAGTGCTGGTGAAGAGCTTCGGCGATAACGGATCTCCTTGTTTGACTCCTTTTTGAATATCAAAGGATGGGCCAGAGGATTGAAGTTTAATTGCGGCTGTGCTATTTTGATAAATGGTTTTGATGAGATGGATGTAACTTGGGTCTATGTCTTGATTATGTAATGCAGTGAAGATGGACTCATGTGAAAGGCTGTCAAATGCTTTTGAGTAGTCTACGAATGCGAGGTAAAGGGGAAGATTATATTCGTGACATTTTTCTATTATTTGATTTAGGGCGTGTAAGTGGTCGGTTGTGGAGAGGCCGGGACGAAATCCTGCTTGTTCGGGTGGCTGGTGTCGGTCAAGCTGTCCAGAAATTCGGGTTTCTATTATTTTTATAAAAAGTTTGTAAAGATGGGAGACCAGACTGATGGGTCTATAGTTTCCTATGTCAGACTTGTCGCCCTTCTTGTGTAACTGGATTATGTTAGAATGACACATGTGCTGTGGGACAGTTTTGCTGGATATAATATTGTTAAAAAGTTTGGTGATGTGTGGAATTAAAATTGGCTCTCCGACTCTCAGCGCTTCAGTCGTTATACCATCTTCGCCAGGGCTCCTACCGTACTTCATTTTGCGAAGTGCGAGGTAAATTTCGTGGTCTGATATGGGCGGAATAGAATTTAATATATCGTTTGTAATGCAAGATGATTGGGTGTGTACTAAATTTGAGTAGAGATCCTTGTAATATTGGGTAGCAATATCTGCAATTTTACTTCGGTCACCTTGCTTTCTGCCTGCGCTGTCCTTTAAACTTGTTATGCAAATTTTTCCGGATGATGCCCCCTCTTTTGCCTTTTTTAGCGAAGTATGATTATTTAAAGCTAATTCAACTAGTTTTGTCTGGTAGTTTCTGAGATCTTTACGAATACTGCGTTTCACTTCTTTGTCTTTTGATCTGTATTCCTCGCTATTTCTACATATGTTAAGTAATTGTCGGTCGTCTATGGCTTTAAGTGTTTCATCTGTTAGTTTTTTATGCTTATTTTTTGTTCGTTTTACTTTACTGCTTGCTCGTTTGATACTCTCTATGATATTGTTGTACTGGGTGTCAATGCTTTCATCTATATCGTTGTCTAATCCATCAAAGTAGTTGTTTAATTGTAAATTGAATGCCTGTCTTTGTGTTATAAGAGTATATTTGTCGTGTTTTCGTATTAAATTTTTGTGAAGTAGTTGTTGGCGGTATACTTTGCTATTGAAAACAACTGTAGCGCGGAGGGGTCTGTGATCGGAACTAAACTTAATTTTGTTAATTGTTTCGAAGTTTTTAATTATCTGATTATTGGAGGATATTATATAATCTATTTCATTTCTAGCGTGAGAATTCGGTGAAATCCACGTCCATCTGCGTTGCAGCTTTTTAAAGAAATAACTGTTAGAAATCTGAAAACTTTGACCAAAGGCGAACTGGATTAGACGCGAACCCCTTGCATTGCGGTCGCCTAAACCATGGGGTCCAATAATTTTGGCGTCATCCAGCTCTTGCCTTTTGCCGATTTTGGCATTAAAATCACCAATGACTAGGTTATATGTACCCCTGTGCTCGTCGCATGCTCTATTTAAGAGATCATAAAAGTCTTCTACTTCCTCATCTGAGTGTGCAGATGTTGGTGCGTATGCTTGAGCAATGGTTAATGTTTGTTTTTCGGTGATTCTAAATTTTAATATTGCTATCCTGTCTGAATATGATATGAATTCCATTATGTTATTTTTCCATTTTTTGTTCACTAAAAAGCCTACACCATTTAGGCCACCCGAATTGCCGCAGTAAAAGAATATGCTTTCATGGCGTTCGACAGTGTCTTCACCATTCCTACGAACTTCAGAAAGTCCAATAACATCCCAGTTTATGTTTCTGAGCGCGTTTTCTAATTCTACTAATCTATCTTCAGTTCTTAGTGTTCTGGTATTATTTATTTATTTATTTTATTTTATTTATTTTATTTTCCAATAAGTTTCACAGCATAACAGTAAAAACCAAATCACATTATATGTGAGGATATTCAATTTATAATCAGAGTCCTTTTTACCGTTAGCCAAAGTCGTTTGACGGGAGTTGGTTCGTGACGCCCGGAGATTCTTCGCACCCCGAGTTCTGGATGACTTTTGCCTACCGCCGTCAGCAGAGTCAAACGAACAACCGGGCTCTAGGGGCCATTTCTTTGTTTGTGAATTCATATTGGGGGGGGGGGGGGGGGGGTTAGACGATCAACCTACCGCGCTCGTCCAGTGCGTGTTGGTAGGTGAGCAGTGAGCCTTCTAGCTCGGCTCGGGGGCGCCGCCGTTGATGGACTAGGTATCCATTCTTCCGCCGCCACCCTAAGTCAGCATCCTGCTCTGATGCCGACTGTCCAACCAGGCCATGAATCCTTCATGCCCTAGTTGGCGTTACACACCTTTGGGAAGAGATGTGCGACAGTTTAAGGTCATATCGAGGACCGAGGAAATTTTGGTAAGTAATGCAATTTGCTACATAAAAGGTCAATGTGAGGTTTTATTTTTTAATTCTAGACAAAACCATATTTATTTGTTTGTTCGTTAAAAATATCTACAATTTTGCATGGCGACATAATGATTCAAAGCGAACGAATTTCAAATGTTTGTTTGACAGGTCGCGGACAGTATATGTATAAGTAGCGCGGGTACACGGGCCGCCTCACAGTAAATTCAGCTTTCTATTTCGTGTAGTTTATTTGCAATCAAGTATTTAATTATGTCATACTAATATGCTGTTCAATGAAACAGACTTCAAACAGAATGTAATAAGGTAAGATTCTACTTAGGTTTAGGAAAGGTTAGAACTGCGACCCCACACAGAAACGAAGGCTATCAAAGTAGGTTTTGGGTTAAATTAGAAATGCGACTCCACACAGAAACGAACGACTATCAAAGGAGGTTCAGGTTAGGTTTGAATAGTAACCCCAAACAGCAACGAACGGCTTTGAAAGTAGGTTTAGGTTAGGTTTGAA
>JALPQI010028096.1:0-10467 GCA_025490895.1 Thaumatotibia leucotreta | reverse complement strand
CAGCGAAAGAGACAATGTCATAAAAACTGCATTAGATGAGTTTATTATGTGATTTATGTTTTATGGCACAAATAGTATGAATCATTAATATGAATCATTGTATGAGTTTTATAAGTCTGACTTTAATTATTCTGAATAAAAAATATAAATATTTCGTTTCCCATTTATTAAAAATACACACACCGGCAGAATTATATTTTTTTAGTACAGATGGTGCATTTTTTAGGCTCTAGTGTGAGAAGTGGGTCATTTTAAGTCAGGTTCAAAACCTTCGGAGGGCCATCTGTACTAAAAAACGTCGTACGAGACACGTGCAATAACGAAATTCGTAACTTGTGTCGATTTAAGACACTCCCTATCGGTCGTGTTTTAAAAAATCGCCACTCGTTTAGAATTTCACGTTTTTCGCACTTGTGTCGTAATGGACAATTTTATAGGTAGTTTTAATCATGATTACACCCATTCTGCGATGATACAATTTACAAATCGTTACTAATATTACCTATACCTATGTATAGACATATAATAGTGTTATATCCGAGTGTGAAAATCACTCTGTTTTTCGGCCATATTATGGTATAAAGACTATAATGATATGAAGAGCTGAAAAACATATCAAATTTTAAGCCAATCTGTTTAGTTATTTTCAAGTTTTATCATAGGTTCGACACATTACCAAGCTAACCACAAAATAGGTACATAATATGTATGTAAAAAGTTAAAACTAACTTGGTGTTGTCGAATCTATGATATAACTTGAAAATAACTAAACAGATTTGCTTAAAATTTGATATGGGATCCATTTAATAACATGGGTCATCATTTAGAGTAGTAGGTACCTACAATACCTACATCATATTGCATTGTGTCATGCAGACAAAGTTGCATGGAACAGCTACGTTATGTACAGTCGACAATAAAGTCTCCTTTACAGCTCACAAGTGCAAACATCTTACCACGGATGCGCGATACACGTAGAAACTCGGTTGCAATTGCAATTGAGCATACCCTAAATTATCGGCAGCTAATTTGAAAACACCTTATATATTATTGCCGGCGATTGTACGTATGTATACAATTAGATGGAATAATGCTTAAGTACGTACTAAGCCACCGCCATCGATCTGCCTTTATTAGCGTTACGGAAACAAATGGTTTGTTTGAGCGAGGTGACAAATTCGAAGTCAGAATTATTTACTGCGGAAGCCAACAGCATACTGCGAGATTGGGAACAGACTTCAATTAATTCTTTGAATCCCGTTAGTACACTAAATTGTTAAATAAAAAATAATCACCAAATAAAAAAACTTTGGGGCCAACGGAACCATCTCGAGGTTAAATCTGTTCGATTATGTATTTTTTTTTGAAAATCGGTTCACGTTTCTCAGAGACATCTAGTAACATATAACGTTACATAATAAAATAATCAAAATAATGTGCCGAACTGAGAAGCTCTTCTATTTTTGAAGTCGGTTAAAAATAATAAAACTTTATTTTTTTGGTAATAAGTATTCCGCACTTGTTCACATGGGCGAATCAACTTTTTTCTGTCTGTTACGTATATTGCCATGGTTAGGGTCACCTGAGTTACGCTGGTTTTATGAAAAAATATGGAATAGTTATAATTCAAAGGCAGCTCCACGTTTTTCTGTACATGGTTATTTTCTGTCCCATAGCAATTTCCGTAGATTGATGGAAGTTTCATTTATTCGGGTAATAATAGATTCAGCGAGGTGACCCACTTAGTTTAATCGAAGGTGCCGATTATTTAACTAAAAGAAAACAAGGGGGCTACCACGATCTACTAATGCGATTCAGTTTAGGACCTAAACTGAATCGCGATGTGTCAGTTCCATAGAATAATCTGTCAAAAACTGACAGGCCGAACCTAAACTGCGGCCCTACCGCAAAAAACGAAATTCGTAAATTTCGAGGATTTGTCTCTCTCACTCTAATGACGCCTTCGTTTGAGTGACAGAGAAAAATCCTCGAAATTTACGAATTTCGATTTTCGCGGTAGTAGCATAACTATAACTGTACCGTTTGAAACCTAATTTATCAACTTTCAGTAAACGTCTGTTTTCGGTACGGAATAACGGAGAGAATAAGATTCGGGTACCCACAGACCAGTCTAAATATTATATTTCATTAATAACTTTTTTTAAATTACCAAAAGATATATAATTTTAATAATAATAATGTTTTATTACAGGCATAAAAAACCCATATACAATAATTGGCACTACAATATGCATTAAACAAGCTAGCAAAACAATATAATAAAAATACCTAGACTTACAAACTCGTGCATGCCTACTCATAAATACAATAAATACATATCTTTCATTAAAATTACTAAAATTCATTTTCGGTTTAATTTCGCTGTGATTATAGTTCATTATTATTTTTGTGTATAATTATAAAATAGGTAAAACTAAGATTTTTTTCATACGTTTTACTTAATCGCTTATCTCTTTTCCTATACAAAATTAAGCACGAAATATGACGGCAGTTAAAACGCTCGGGTACCTAATGAGTCTAATGACCCTTATAGACACTGTCTGCAATGTAGTATTTTGTAGATCATAGATCTGAGATCAGTTAAAGATATACAGAAAAGAGTAAGCTCGCCAGCTGAAAGAGATTTTTATCTCTCTTTTGCCGTGTTGTCAAACTGATACGTCCTGTTTGGAAAGGATTGTTCATTGCAATGTGATTCCGCGAAAATGTGGGGTATGTCACGCCATTCTTAGCGTACATCTAAGAAAGTTACGAATACAATTTTTGGTGTATCTGTATTTTATAACTGGGTGTTTGTATTTATAGAGAATTTTCGCATTTACAATATATTTCTAAGGTAGCTGCCATAGCCGCCACGTTTCCGACAAAGTAGACCTTTTCGTGGAATGTACCTGATACCTTTGGGTGCCTAGCCAAGATGTCAATTCCTAACGCTCAGTCGCAAACGAAACACATGTATGTTTGTCGCACTAACAAAAAATGACAAGAGAGAGAGAGAGAGAGAAAACTATGATACGCTACTAAGGGTACGGGACTGGGGTTGCAAGCGAATCATAAATACTTGAAAGTCACTAAATAAAGTTCCAACCAACATTTCTTAATGAACCAAGTCATGTTCAAATTACGACTTGGGGCAAGTAGCTCTTTCTCTTTGTACCTATTGACCCACATTTACTGCCTTACACTAGTATACGTAAGCAACAAGCAACTTTTCTTGCTTATCACCTTTTGCCGTAGATTCTTAATTACCGTCCAAGAATCCAGCACCATCAATCTCGACGATCTTACCACGAATTTATTTACAAAGACAATACTCAGAGTAAACCTATTCGCCGAATTTCTCGCTCGTACTGAAGGTCGGTGCATGGGTGAGAGAGGGATAGGTGAAGCTTACACAGAGGATTGAAACTATACTGTTATAGCAAAGGCGCGGTAAGAATACGGGCGATTACGGCGCGGACTCGGTACATTAAACAAATGACGCGCGCCAAACGTCGCACGCCGCCGAAAATACCCGTAACCGCTGCTGGCCTAGGCAAGATGTCATTCTGCAAACGTATATTATTATTATTATTTTTTTATTCTTATTTTTTTTTTTGACGTTTGGAGAGCCTTTACACCTCCAAAATTATTAATTTTATTTATTATTCTTAGCATCTAATTTCTTTGACCGTGGAGACCTTTTACATCTCCACACTTAATATTTATTTCACCATGGAGCCCATTCATCTCCTTATATAGCAAAATTTTGACTTATTGGATACATAATAATTATGTATTCTGTAGCACTAGTTTACAAGACTGTTAGTTTAACTGTCTTCTGACATGAAACATTTGTTTCATACACCTTTTTATTTACTTTTTATTGACATTTGGAGATTCTTTACACCTCCAAATCATTATTATTATTATTTATTAACTGACACTGGGGACACTTTACATCTCCAAAATTATGTATTATTGACATTAGAGAGTATACTATACATCTCTAGTTTAATTTAATATTTGAGTTTATTTTACTGTGATGTCATGTCTAAATAGGTATTGGCTGTTGTCTTTTATATAATAAGAATAGTTGCTTTGTGATTGTCACTAAATTGTTAATTTTCTATTTTATTATTATTGTTAAAATCATGACGATTAGAGACCTTTTACATCTCTAAATCTTAATTTTTCTTTATTCTGTATAGATATAGATGCTTTATAATATTGTGAACATGTACAATAATAATTATTTTTGTTTAATATTATAATTCTTTATTTATTTCTCTTTTTTATAAAAATGTCTATTATATATTTTTTTTTATGTAATAAATTCTTTAATGCATGTTATTTTAATAAGATGTATTATTATACTGTTTTGAAAAAAGTAAGTCCACCTGAGTTTCTTACTGGTTCTTCTCAGGAACGGTGTAGGGTTTGAACCAGTAGTAGATTTTTTTTTTCTCTCTCTCTTGATAATGTCAGACGATTCGAAAATGCTTATTAATAAGCTTACTTGAATAAAGAATAGTTTGACTTTGACTTTGACTTTATACGATAAGCGATAAGTCACGTGACCATTATAATGTATGGAAATGGTCACGTGACTTTTCGTACGAATCTGTTATTCTCATACATTTATTACTTATCGCTTATCGTATACGATTGCAGAATGGCCTATTGGCTAGGCCTGCTGAGCTAGCGGCCTCAGTGCCTTGGCACGAGGCTGAATTCAAATATACTCTGTCCAACAATTCCTGACAGTAAAAAAAAGGTTAATTTATTTATTTAACCTTTATTGCACAAGAAAAAACAAGATTACTGTACAAAAGGCGAACTTAATGCTAAAAAGCATTCTCTACCAGTCAACCTTCGGGCAAAGCAGATAAGCTGTGGACGATGCAACAAAAGCTTATATTACTTATGTGTGAATGGGTGCACGCTGCACCTAAAAGCTCTCCAAGTAGACATATGTAATTGATTTAAGATATTTCCGTTTCCAATAAAAGGAAATAATAAAATGATATAAAAATTCTCCTAATAAGAACTTTTCTAAGACTACGACTAACGTAATACAAGAAACACACGGAAATAATAATATTTCTGAAACCGAAATGAGTCCTTAAGTATTTGGAACAATCCAATACCTACATGTCACTGAAGCCAAACTTCTGACATGATTGAGAAAGACTTCAAATAAAAGATAGGATATAAAGTCACACTAACAGAGTAGGTACTCTGTAGCTTAATAATAACAATACACTTGTAAAGTAGGTCGTAATATACTGGCAACTACTATTATCTTTATATAAAATCTTTTTGAAACTAAAACGCAAAAGGAGTACATCAGAGAAGCAACTTAGTAATATTTCTGATACATCCTTTGATATATTCTTGAATCAATCAGAAGCCTCAGTTAACGCGTAGGAATGTAAAGACAAAAGATAATTTATCACACAAAAGATTTATGATAAACAGTGAGAACGCATTCGAGGCCGCCTTGCGGGTGCGGATTCGTATCCCACAATCATTAGAAGGAAGGTCACAAAATGTACATTAATCTTATTGGATCTAGGTTCCGTAAAAAAACTAAAAGACTGAGCTAAGATTGGCAGTTAAAAGTCACAAAAATAAAATTACCTACTCAGATTAATTATTAATTATTTTAATTGAACGGTGCCAGACATTTCATGAGAACTGGCTTGTTCTAAATGACTTTTCAAATCTAATTATCCCACAACAATCAAGGCTGAGGTAGTCACGTTTGATATTTTTAACTTCTATTTTACAAGAGATCCGGGACGAGATATTAATAATTATTAGATTAAGATATAATTATTCATAATATACCTAATCGTTATGACGTAGCAGACTCGCCGATGGAAAGTGAGATGCGAAAAGAAATAATTCATTTCATAAAGAACCAATTAGAGTTCAATATCAACTAGTATTTCAAATAATCTGTATTTCTTTTTATCTCCTGACATTTTGAGATTTCTTCCTAATCAAACAATAGTCAAGAAAAGGTGTTGAAGAAGTTTTATTGAAATTTGAATTTAATAACAGTCAATTCAGAGCGCAAATCCAATTTGCACGCCGTCACCAGAGCTGGAGAAAATCTGACATAACCACGACTCGGCACTCAACAGAGATGATTCGATTTTCAGAACCGTGGCTTCGTCCTGGATTCCGCCAATCGTAGCGAGCTAATGATGTATCGGATGCTGATTTATAGTCCAATCGACAAAGAAGATCATTTAATTATTTGTCTTTAAAATTGCTGATAGTGTCATCGCTCTCTAGCGGTCTTTGACTGTTGTCGTGCTCTTGTTACATTTCAATTATATTAATTAACGTTATTCTACAAAATTCATTGTTTTTACTTGCAACCATATTTTTAAGGTTATATTAAGGTAACCATATTTTTAGGTATACTTGTATTTAAGGGTAATAAATAATAAGATAAATTAAACGTTACGCATATATATACATATATATATACAGTACATAAGTGATTAGGTTAAAAGAGTTTTTGAATTGACACTACAAAAACCTTAAATATATAGTCTCGCAGACAGTTTTATTTATTGACGTATTAAAAAAATGGTAATCCCACGCGTGTCTTACTCACATTCATACATAGCGTGACATAAATAAAATTGTATAGATACACGTCAGAATCCAAACTATTAAAAAAAAAGTCTTACTAATGTCGAAGACGAAGATGATAATAAAGCGTGCTATTCACACATTCCGTGAATTTGAAGTACCATTGTGTTAAAACGATTTTTTTACATTGCTTTTTTCTACGATTTTGGGAACTTCTCCCTGACTTCAGATTATTTGACCATCTGTCCCTGTTACGTCGATAGACATTTCCAATTTTCCTTGTTTGCGGTAGGCCTAAGGACGTAGGTCTATGCTTGTATTTCACACGGGGACGGTCTAATTTCTTCCAATAGGAATATTTATCTAATCTACCTACGCCTCACGAAAATGGGTAAATGAGCGTCTTACAAGCATAATATATCCATGCAAGTAAGGCACTCGAATAATGTGATAAGTAGTCAACGGACCTACGGGAATTAAACTTGAATAAAACTTTTAGGGATCACGAGGAACATTGTTATACTTATTGGCAATTTAATTAGTGTCCAACTCCTTGAAATACTGAATCCACCGCGTACAATATTTAATTTGTGTTTGTCACTTGAGTCTTTACTTATGTCCTAGGTATAAGGGAGCAAAGCCTATTGTTAAAGTGTTACACCCAAAGTTTCGATCACTTTTATATAGTATCTATTCTATCAATGAAATCTTCGTTGTGTGGAGTAGCACCTACTTGTATTTGTCAAAACAATTTTGATTGCTATTCGGTTTTCTAACGTATGCCAATGCCAACCACGCGATTGAAGGCTTGATTTGTTCTACTAACATCATCACAGCGACAATCTGCTGGGGTATCAATTTATTTTGCTTCACGGCTTAATGATACCTTGTATTGTAGATACTAGTCATAAGGGCTCACAAAAGTTTCATGCGATTCAGTCATTAGGAAAAGCAATTTGTTTCTTTTCACAAAAATAGAGACCCTATACGCGTTGATTGATTACGGAAAAAGTTGAGGACAAGTTGTGCACGGTTAATTAGCATTAAACACACATCTCACATTTCTTGGTGTTTTGATAAAGGATGGGAAAAGCAGTGGCGCGCATTCTACAAAATTGTATAAATTCCCATACAAAAAGTTGTCAAGTTTGTAGAATTGTACGCTTGTAAAGTTTTGTGGTATAGGGGCCAGGGCTCCCATTTTAGTACTTACCATTGTTTAAAGGTACTCGAAATCGAAAACAATGAAAAAACTTTTCATTACCATCTGGGTGCTCCTTTTACGCACTAGTGCGAGAATTGATTCATTTCTTGTCAGGTCGAACGGAGGGCCAACTGTGCTGAAAACTTCGTATGATACACGTGGGAAAAGGAAATTAGTAACTCGTCTCGATTTAAAACACTCCATTCGCCGCTATTTATACATTAACTTATCGCCACTCGTTTCGAACTCAATTTTTTTCGCACTTGTATCGTAATGTACTATTTCAGTGCAGCCATATCTGCAAGAGTTATAAGTATAGTATAGCAACATTTATCTAATAATGGCTATTCAGTAAATAGCCATTATTGTATGAATTTCGTCATAACATTAGGCTTGACGCCTTAAACTTCCATTCATAATATGGGTCAAATAGACATGTAACATGTCATCGCTTTGATGTAAACGCAATAACTTAGTTTACAGCCTATTATGTTACGGTAAAAGAACAAAATAATTTACAGGTGTATATGAGCACATAGGCGTCATTAATACTAACCGCATTGGGTAACACTGCACTTATTTTTGTATCACACGGAAGTTTCGCAAGCGGCTGACCATTGCATATGCAAGTCGCATCGTTGCAAAAAGGTAAATTACAGGCTGATTGTCGCACCTATTAAATTACCCGTGAACAAGTTGGCCAATTCAGATTCATTTGAATCCCCAATATGAGTCAATAGTTGCACGTGACAAAAGTTCTGCCCAAATCAATCGACGCCGAATCGGCTTAAGCCGGGCGCAAAACTCTTTATGCTGTTCACCTGGTAGTGTATAGAGCTTAGTAACTTAGTCGTAATTGAAATTATACATATTGTATATGCACTGTATGGACTGCAAAAGTGTGAACCTTAATTAGAAATTAATAATTCATGAACTATGTACCTATAGGGCATGCATTCATGAACTATCTATGTAACTATGCACCGAGTATTAGAAAAATTCGAATATTCGGTCCATTTTGTATTCGAATAATAAGATATAAGAGGGATATAAGTGATGTACCTAACTTATTCTAATTTTTTTTATAGTTCTGAAATATTAAATTTAGTCACTTTTCCGCAACAATTACAACGTCTTACTTAACATTTCGCACCAATGCTATCAAAGAAAACTAATTTGGTGGATTTTTACGAAATTTCGGTAAATACTGGTACACCCTTTTGTCAGCCTTCAATAGCCTAGCTGGTAGTGAACCTGCCTACAAAGCTGGAGATTCTGAGTTCAAATCCCAGCGAGGGCATTATTGTCACTAATATTTGTTGGCCATGTATATAATTATGTATCTATCTATTATACATATCGTCGCTTGGTACCTACCCACAATAAGGTAGACATGATATAAATTGATAATGGTACGTAACCCTTCGTGAGCGAGTGCGACTCACACTTGGGCATTTTTTTTAAAACTGAACTCTTACAAAAGTAAACTTTGCGCCTTCTGTAAGTATTAATAAATCCAAAGGAAAAGTTATAGGTAAGATTTGGTTACTTAGAAAGCTTTTCCTGATTAATATTAAAATCAATGAGCTATAAATCAATCTTAGAAATTACAGAAGATCTTAAATCCCGACCCATTGGTAATTACCCGCTGGGTCATGCTCATTAGCATGGCAGACGCATCTTTCTAGAAACTCGGAATTTCGCCAAGCCCTATCGCAGCTCAAAAAGCCCACAAACGTACGCATTTCAAGATTGCCATCTCGGTTTTCACTAGAAAATTATACGTGTGAGTGGAATAATTTAAATGTGACACGTAGGACACGTAATAATGTGGTATAAGTATGTATTTTTTGTCTATGACTTTCACTTCGATGCCTATAAACTTACTTTATTACGATGTTAATGTAAATTAGTTCTATCGGGGCTTTATCGTGCTCTCGATTGTGATCTATACTCATAGAAACAGAAGGCTATCAAAATGTTTAGTACCATAAATAGTAGGTAAATACCGACTAAGGATTCGTGTAGGTACTACAAGTATGTAATACATATCTCTTTCTTAACAAGCATATTTTGATAAGCGATCGAAGAATTGATGAAGCAACTTGTGAAAAAGTTTGACCTTGCATACACTTTTCACCACAAACGCGTGTGAATTAAGTTCTTTATAGGCCACTTATTAGGTTGTATGAGTATAGTTGCCTTTGTTGCAAAACAAAACACCCGTCGTGCCCTTGTTTCGCGTTATGTACCACAGACGAATCTAAGATCTAAATGGCTTTAGGAGGGAACGGAAATTATATCAATCACGTTTCTTTGATAAAGTCGGCGGTAAATTGCTGGCCCAGGTACATTTAAACATACCAGGAAACGATTGAGATATATCAACAAACGTAGGTACCTATATCTATGGGTCTGGTGTAATGGTCAAATGTATTGCACATAAGACTTGTAGGTTTCAAGTATTGTAGCAGGAATCTGTGCCTAGTCTAGACCCGAAGACTCGTTAGTTCGTAATATCCTGTCGCTAAGCGTCGGGGGCGTACCGCCGCGATGATTACCGAACGCCCGGTATCGGAAAAACATTAATTTGCCGATATATTTTCCTGAAAGTCGAGGTTTCGTAATTTGACGTTTTTAATATTTATTGC
>JALPQI010028092.1:0-12448 GCA_025490895.1 Thaumatotibia leucotreta | reverse complement strand
GTTTCCTCAAGATGTTTTTCTTCACCGAAAAGCTATAAAATCTTGTAAAGGTTACGGGTGTCCTCTAGATTCGGGCAGCCTACTACCGATCTTTGTGGCAGTCTCTAGGGGAAGTCTTCTCGTGTGTGTGTGTATGTGTCTATTATAAAATTGTGTGTGTATTTTTAGGACTAATGTAATTATAACTAATCGATTACAGTAGTCATGATTAACGGTTTCTTTGTTAACCTTGATTATTGTAGTTAAGTTTCATGTAACCTCAACTAGTTGTAGTTAACTACTTTTGGTCGTAATCAGTAGTTAGGTTACAAAAAATAGTTAACTATGCCCAACACTGGCTACCGCACACTGCGTACAAATCTTTATATTGATCCGAACACAAAATATTGACACACACACAGAAGTACAACTACTTCCGAAATTTATAATAAAAATTCTCGGCGGAATTGTACACAACCGATATTAACTTCCATTTTTTGACGAGAAACCAGAACTTTGTCATCTCAATGTATACAGACGTACTAAAATAATAACTGATTCACTTTGCGGTTTCAACATACACTTTATTTATCAGTTACAAAAAAAAAAAAAAAAAAAACATATGCCAAAGACTCATCGCAAATATTGAGTCGCTGGATTTCACAATAGTGGTATCAACACATATTATGTTCACTGCACAGTATAGCACTAGGCATTCTGCCACTTCTATGTTGGTATAGCCAACAAGTTCGTTGTCAGTGTAGACATCATACGCAAAATTGCCAGTTGAAGCGATTTTTTGTTTTATTTTTGCCTAGTTTCATAATAATGAAATTGTAGATGATTGCTATCAATTTGCTAAGATATTTGTCGTCATCGTCAAAAAACCTGTAAAATAAAAATAATTCATAAATTTTATAATAACCATGATTAGCATAATGTTAAATACCTAAATCAAAATAAGAATTAAAACTCTTTAGTTTATTTTAAACTTACCTAATAAAAGATTTGCTGTTCTGAGAGTACCTTTACTGTTTATTTTACGTTTCGTCTCTGCGTTTGAGATTTATTTCACATTTGTGCTCTGAACATCCTACAATATGTAAACCTTAAATCGCAAAGATAGTACGGTCAAATCGTACATAATTTTACCCTAAACTCGCAAATCAAGTAGTATCGCTGCATTTTTGGTATGTTGTTTAGACACTATAGGGCAATATAAAACCACATTTTGCAAGCAAAAAAAAGTTGTGCTAGCTGGGTAGTACGTGAAAAACTGCTAAATTTATGGCCATTTTTTAGTTTCTGATTTTTATATAAAGAACCTTACGTTTTTTGATATCATATGTTATTAAACGTTTAAAGACTAATAAATTTCCAACAAGTTGAGCTAACATGCATTACCGTAGGTCTTATAGTTTCAGAGATTCGAGACTTTAAAAAGTACTCCTTTTTGTAAACTAGATAAAATTTTGTGTTTTACTAACATTTTCGGCTTAATATCGCCTCACCTAATTATGCTACGAAAAACATGCGATAATGACGTTATGGCGCACTTAATATTCTTTATTTTAAGGGTAAAATTAGGTCAGTGAACTTTGTAGTTGAAAGTATAAACGCGAAATTCATAAGGCAGGAGGCCCGCTATCTAAGTTTTTCATACAATCGCAAGTCGAGTTGCGAAGCTGCAATTTTGGTATATTATAAAGGCCTTATAGATATATACGAAAATGCATATTAAAAGAAAAACAAAATAATAGTTTGGGCATAGGACGTAAAAAACGGAAAAAAAATCGGACTTTTTTTAGTTTTTGACGTTTAACTAAAAATCTATTATCTTTTTGATACTAATTGCTATAAAACTAAGAAAGAACATTAAATTTGAAAGGATTCGAGCTACGTTGCATCACCGTAAGTTATATATATTTTGAGATACGACATTTCATAAAGTGCCCTTTTATCAAAAATTAAACAAATTTTAGGTTACGTTAAAGCTATTCACTAAATATTGGCAAAACGTTCGCGCTAAGAAAAAAAAAAGTAATTGTAAATAACAACTACATTAAATTTGGAACGAATTGAGCTGATAACAATTACTGTAAGTCTTATAGTTGGGGGTATACGAGGCTTCAAAACGTGCATTTATTTTCTTAACTTAATGAAGGGCACATTTTGAAATGTCGTATCTCTAAATCTATATAATTTAGGGTAATGCAAGGTAGCTCAAATCCTTTCAAATTTAATATTCTTTTTAAGTTTTGTAGCAATTAGTATCAAAAAGATAATAGTTTCTTAATTAAACGTCAAAAAGTAAAAGAAGTCCAATAATTTTTCAGTTTTTTTCGTCTTATGCCGAAATTCCTTTTTTGTATTTCTTGTAATATACATTTTTGTACGTCCTTATAGGGCCTATATAATATACTAAAATTGCAGCTTTGCAACACGACTTGCGATTTGTATGAAAAACTTAGATAGCGGGCCTACTGGCTTTTGAATTACGCGTTTATATTTTCAATTACAAAGTTTGCTGACATGATTTTACCCTTTAACGAAAGAATATTAAGTGCGCTATAAGGTCATTATTGCATGTTTTTCGTAGCATAATTAGGTGAGGCGATATTAAGCCGAAATCGTTAGGAAAACTCAAAATAGCGTTAGTTTACAAAAAAGACTACTTTTAAGAAGTCGCAAATCTCTAAAACTATAAAACCTACGGTAATACATGTTAGCTCAACTTGTTGAAAATTTATTAATCTTTAAACGCTTCCTAACATATAATGTCAAAAAACGTAAGGTTTTTTTAATAAAAATCAGAAACTGAAAAATGACCGTAAATTTCGCAGTTTTTCACGTACTACGTAACTAGCACAACTTTTTTTTGCTTGCAAAATGTGGTTTTATAGTGCCCTATGGTGTCTAAACAACATACCAAAAATGCAGCTTTACTACATGTTTTGCGAGTTTAATATGCGATTTGACCGTACTAAGAATGAAGTTGTGAAATATAATTGATGATCAAACGAACTTACCAAGTGAAGTTCGATCACAATTATGTGAGCAACTTCATTCGACGCGATTTATAACAACCCACCCTCAATATTAAAGGACAGTTTTGTCTAACGTCACCCTACCCACTTATAACAAAAAGTGAAATAAATTCTCAACATTAATACTGTAAACAAAATGATTCGAACGAGGCAGTCAGTGAGCCGACTATGGAACCCCGATAGAGGGGGTGAAAGATAGTGGGAATGTTTTTAGTGTTGCTAACATAAAAAAAAAAAAAAAAAAAACCTTTAAACACCGTGCAAGGCTGATGATGCGTGGGGCGCTGCTACAATATGTAAACCTTAAATCGCGTCGAATGAAGTTGCTCACATAATTGTGATCGAACTTCACTTGGTAAGTTCGTTTGATCATCAATTTTAGATGCCAATAATTTAGTGTATGTCATACTTGTGTAAAATATATTATTTCAATATTAATGTAGTATGTATTTCAAGTATTTCACGGAAAAGAAGCCTCTATTCTGTTTGAATGCAAGTTGTTTTAAAATTCATAAATGTAGCACAAGTTTTTTTTTTTGGAACGAAGTATTTCTCATACTTCTACATCATGCTTAAAAAATTACATCAGTTACTTAGATTGTAGGAAACTACAAACACTTCAAATACCGAACCGAAAAAGAACTTCAAAACCGACAGTCTGTGGAAAATATCTAGACGCACGCGTGGAAGACGTAAAAACAGTGGAAAGTTATAATTTTGTTCAATAAATCAACATACAATATAGTTGTATGTATATTTTATTATTCGCACCTGTTACTCAACTTAAAGATAAAAATACCTATATAAATCAACCTTATTCAAACATCTGTATTAACTAGTTCACCTTCCTCTATTAAATCTAGTGATTGTGAATTTTCTTGCAATTGGGTTAAAAATAATTGCTAATTACTTGGCATTAAGGGCACCAACTTTTCCAAAATCTTTTTTTTTTTTTTGCTGAACTCTGCCTCCTAAGACATTGGTTTTTTTTTGGTAATTCGTGCATTGTGTATTTTTTCTATAAGAAGTCCACTACTTTCTATTCCCTATTCAAAATATTTTTATATAAAATACAGTCTCATATCCGTTTCTGAAGCAAACTTCGACCACGTTTTTCAATAACAAATTCCTTAAGTTGTAATTTTTATAATTTTTCATCACATTCAGCTAGTGGTAGAAACTACCACAATTCTCGAATTTTACTCATGTTATTATTTTCTAAACATAATGTAGAAACTATCTGTTTTGCCCTATGGCGAGCATTTGGATGAAACCATTCCAGTGTTCTTTGGGTCTTTTCACTTTAAATAACTTATACAGCCAGGAAAACACTTCAGTTATCAGATAATAAGCACTTAAATAACACTTCACGAACTATGACTGACAAACGTATGAAAAAACAGCCAGATTCATTACTTGAATAAAAAAGGTACCACAGGACAATTTCTACCCGAAACTTTTTTTTTTTTTTTATACCACGTCGGTGGCAAACAAGCATACGGCCCGCCTGATGGAAAGCAGTCACCGTAGCCTATGGGCGCTTGCAACCCCAGGGGTGTCACATGCGCGTTGCCGACCCAATAAGAACTTGTACACTCCTCTTTTGAAGAACCCCATACAGTAGTCCAACGGGAAAACCTCGGCAGGGAGCTCATTCCACAGACGGACCGTCCGCGGGAGGAAGTTCCTCTGAAATCGCACGGTGCGCGACCATTTAGGTTGCAAGGTGAGGTTGGTGGTGAGGATGAGCGCCCAGTCGGTGGCGAGCGGTGCGATGATGAAAAGTGGACGTTGGCATCATGTCGAACAGTTCTTCAGAGCACAACCCATTGTACAGACGATAGAACACACATAAGGTGGCGAAGTCTCTCCTTAGACTTAAGGGTTCAATACCGCCTGTGAGTCTGGGATCGTCGACTATTCGGACAGCTCGTCTCTGAACCGAGTCAAAGGGTGCAAGCTGGTATACAGGTGCTCCTGCCCAGAGGTGACAGCAATACTCCATATGGGGTCTGACTTGCGACTTATATAACAGAAGTCTTTGCCCCGGAGTAAAGTATCCCCTCGCTTTATTGAGCACCCCGAGCTTTTTGGATGCCAGCGTAGCTTTTCCCTCTAGGTGACATCGGAATTGGACGTCGTTGGAAATGTCGACTCCGAGGATCCCAATACTCCCTGACATGGTAAGAGCTGTGTCTTGGATGGAACTTTGGAGCCACAGTAAATGGGGTTTTTTTAGCGGTAAACGCGCAAACTTGTGTCTTTGTGGGGTTGAACCTGACTAGGTTATCCCGACCCCATAACGAGACTCTAGATAAAGTGTTCTCGATGTCAGACACAAGTTTTCCGCGACTTTCCAGTACCACAGAGCGAGGGATATTAGCACGGCCTGTGTAAAAAGTATCCCCAGTACTGTCATCCGCATAGCAATGGAGGTCGCCGATAGACAACATGTCATTGATATGCAGAAGGAACAGCGTTGGGGATAGCACAGAGCCTTGCGGGACGCCAGCGTTTATGTCCATGCTATCAGAGCAGCTACCGTCTACTACGGCACGAATGCGTCTGCCGGACAAAAAGCTAGCAATCCATCTGCATAATCCCTCGGGCAGTCCATAAGATGGCAACTTCGACAAAAGGCCCCTATGCCAGACCCGATCGAACGCCTTCGCTATATCTAGGCTGACTGCCAAAGCCTCGCCTTGACTCTCAATGGCTGATGCCCAGCGGTGAGTGAGGTACGCTAGAAGATCACCGGTAGAGCGACCGTGGCGAAAGCCATACTGGCGGTCGCTTATAAGATCGTGTTCTTCTAGGTAACCAAGGAGCTTAGCGTTAACTATACGCTCCATGACCTTAGAGAGAAGGGAGGTGATAGCGATAGGCCTATAATTCGATGGATCCGATCTGTCACCCTTTTGGCGGTATAATGCTGCCGTCATCGCTCAGAGTCGAGTTCGAGGCAAAAAGAGCACCTAGAAGATCGGCTTTCTCTTTTGCACTATGGACCAGATTACCGTCAGCATTTCGCAGTGGTGGCAGGGACAACCGACAAAAGTTTCCCTCGGCAGCTTTGGCAAGTGACCAGAAGGCCCTACTCCCGGAAGGGTGGCCTGCAAGCTTCTCGCCAAATCTGCCGACAAAATCAAATTTTGCTCTGGCAACAGCTCTTTTGCAGGACGAGGCAGCATTCAGTCTGCGTTTCGCATCAGAGACGTTCGGATCCTTATCAGTTACGGCCTTGGTCCAAGCCCTGTAAGCAGCCTGCTTTTGAACCGCAGCTTCTTTACAGGGCCGGTTAAACCAAGGTCGCTTCTTTGCTCTTGTAGCAATTAGTGAGCTGGGAATGAAACAGTCCATTCCCAGCTGTATCGTCTCGGCGACATTAGTCGCACAGGAGTCAGGATCATCCGATGCGAAACAGAGCTGCCTCCAAGGGTACGAAGCGTAGAATTCACGCAATCCGTCCCAATCTGCTGACCCGTACTGCCAAACGCGACGAGTAGTAGTAGGTCGCGGTGGTTCTCGCTGCGCGCAAGGCGAATTTGTCCGGATAAGGCAGTGATCGGACGAGCCGAGAGGTGCATTTACTGCGATGGTGTATCCGTCCGGATGCGTGGTCAACAGAAGGTCAAGCAAGGAGCTCGTATGGTCCTCGATATCTGGTATTCTCGTGGGAGAACGTACCAGTTGTGAGAGCCCATAGGCCAGAGAAAATTCGTGAGCAGACCTTCCCGCAAAGTCGGTGGACCGGGAGCCCAGCCACTCAACGTGGTAGGCATTAAAGTCCCCCAAAATCACCAGCTCCGCGGATGGGTACTGCTCAAGCACTCTGTCGGATGTCGACTGTATGTGCTCGAAGAGTCGGGTTGTCTCTGTGTTGCCACTGTGAGACCTGTAAAGGCACGCGTAGACTCTGGTGTGGCCGCCGTAGTCCACACGCACCCACAAAACTGACAGGTCCCTGTCTTCAAAGGCAAGAAGACGATGACAGCATACATCCTGCCGGGCGTACATACATACACCGGCGTGTCTCACGAACTTATGTTCGAGTGTATCGCCGGGGTACAATAGGTACGATATATCCGCCGGGCAGGATATTTGCGTCTCCGTGAGGAAAAGTATGGTCGGCTGCGCAGTTTCCAGGTGGCAGTGGACTGTGTTTAGGTTAGAGTGGATACCCCTGATGTTGCAGTAGTCCACTTGTGTGGATGGAGATGCCGCTGATAGTCCAAACTTTTTCTGTTTTCGCGCCATTATAGTGGGTGTACTTAATCCTAAGAAGGGTTCGGAGTGCCGACGACTCAAGGGACAAACAAACGGAACAAATCTGGCAGGGGACAGCGCAGGTAGTGCGGTCTGCAGGCACGGCGTACGGAAGGGCCCCCGGTCCCCCCCTGTGGCAGCGGCCGGGTCCACTCCGGTCTCCTCCTCCGGCACGGCCACTACTCCAGGGATTTTGCGCAGGTTGGCGGTTCAGCCTCCCAGGGCGGAGATTACGTGGTTCCTGGGTTCGGGAACCCTACTGACCTACGGGCGGCCAGCGGTCAGCCGTTTCACTGGGTCTCCCTGATAGCCGCACCTGCATGCCGCGCCAACACAGGCCGAGCCAGTATTGTCAGTTCCGTAGGTCCCCCCGTCGGCAGCACTCCGCACCCTCGTTGAGCCTGGCTACCTTACTAACCAGCAGGAACACAACACTATGTGTAGGGGATAGTGTTATTTGGCTGCGGTTTTCTGTAAGGCGGAGGTACTTCCCCAGTTGGGCTCTGCTCTAGATAAGAGCGAGATGGCATCCGCTGTGCTGTGCCCTACCACACAAAGCGGGATGTCATTCGCTATGCCCTACCTCAACTAAAATACTAGTTTCTACCCGAAACTCTAAATAAATATAAATATAAGGTTTTGGTATCCTAATAAAATGAAAAATTCTACGCTAAAGTCAAGTAACTCCGCGATCTATATCAATATTTCTATGCTAAAGTCAAGTAACTCCGCGATCTATATCAATATTTCTACGCTAAAGTCAAGTAACTCAGTAATCTAAATGAATTTCATGTATCTTTTGCAAGATACTTGATTTCAACGTAGAATTAGGGTATATACTTGTTTTTAGCGTAGAATATCCCGTTAAAAAAAGATACTTGGATTTTTTAAAGTTCTGTATTTAGAAAAATATTAATTATTAAAAAAAATAATACTAAAAAATGCATTTTAAATCAGTGAATCGAATGGTGTAAAAAAAATTTTTTTGATAAATTTCGAGATACTTGATTTCTGCGTAGGGCAGCCGACATCGCTACGACTTTTTTTAGACAAAAATTCGATATCGATAAATAAATGTTTCTCATCCTAGTTTGATTGCGATAGTCTTTTGTTTCGCTATGGATTAGACATAATGTCTGTCGGACATTCAGTTTATTTAATACGCAAGTTATTCATGAAGGAAAGACTCAGTATAATAAATAGTATTAACGTACAGTACCTATGCACACACCCTGCCTCCGACCAAAACCAGATCACTGCGAGTACCAACGCATTTGTTTCATATATTTTATCAGTATCGCCTCTGTCCGAGGATCTCCAAGTAACTATAATAAATATGACTTTGCAAGTATCGGTAACGTTAGGTTTTTTTCGATACGTAAAGCAGGCCATCGCGCTCGCTCCAATATGTCAGTGCGAACGCGATAGAATGCATTGCGTATCGAGTAAAACCTAACGAATCCTTTACTTTCCAACTTATGGTACAATACACAGAAAGAACAGTAGTTAACATTTCCTTAGTAAACTATGGAAACTATACTGCAGGCTTAAAACCATGTTACCATTCTGCAATCGTATACGATAAGCGATAAGTCACGTGGCCATAATAATGTATGGAAATGGTCACGTGACTTTTCGTACGGATCTGTCATTCTCATAACTTATCGCTTATCGTATACGATTGCAGAATGGCATCTTGGCTAGGCCTGCTATTGCTTTCTTGTATGCTGTATCGTAGTTTTTTATGTTGATGTGTAAGTTTCCCACAAATATTTAAATATTCAGGCTATATAGTATGTTACCATGATCCTAGCTTTTACGAAAATAGGTAATAATACGCATTACTATTAAAAGTTTTCAAGTAAGTATTAACATTTAAAAAATATTAAATTGACCCCACCATTAAGTTTATTTCCTCCGAACGATCAATGTAACGCGTATACTGCTTAGTTGTCAAACGTTGCGAGTGGCTGCGATTTGTCAAGTACAAATTAACGCATTTTGAAGTACATTGCTTCTCAAATAAGTTTTCTTAGAAAGTTAATTAATATAAAACGATGAAAACGGATAAACTCGCGTATATTAACTAATTTTAACTTCATTCCGACGTTTCGAACACTTTACAGGGTTCGTGGTCTGCGGATAACTGACAATGGAGGAAATTTGATAGATCTTCCTCCATCAAAATAAGAAATATAAGTAATTAGTTAATATACGCGAGTTTATCCGTTTTCATAGTTTTATTTCATGTGTAATCCTCGCGGTAACCGAAGAAAATATTAAAGTTAATTAACTTTTAAAATTAGAATTTTGAATTAAATAATGCACACGGTTTACGCATTCCTCGGTTTCAATAAAAGCGAGTATCATGGTAACACACTGAATATTCGAAGTTATGAACTGAGGACATTGTCGTGAATATTTTTAATCCATTTCAGTGCAACGAATCTAAGCGAACACAGTTTTACGATCCTCAGTTACACGAGTTCTAAAAGATACGAGCACTCCACTTTTATGTCACTGTAAAACCAAACTAACTGAAGAAATCTCATACCAAAGACTCGTTTGGGTTTAAATGCAATCGCCACATACTTTGAAGATCACACATTGTAAGATTGAGGTATTAATGGTCTTATGAAAGATTTTTGGTACAGAAAACCAATTGGAATCCTAGGCCACTCAGGAAGCATGCCATTGTAACGTTATAAGTCAGATTGTAAAAAAACTTGTATTTTAGACTGGCTAGGCCATTAGGTACCGATTGGTTGAGAGTACATATAGTAGCCATCATAATCGCCGCGGGGTAACGGCAGTGAATACCATTGTCACCACTCCAAGGCTTATTTTTTAATCATCACATCATCATCATCAGCCTGTGATGGACGTAGGCCTCTTCATTAACTATGCGTATAGACGCATTAGGAGGTAAATAATCGCCACGCTGGGCAAGGGGATTGGCGATCGCAGTAATGTGTCCACTATGATGACGCTGCTGCCCATCATCAATCGTTATCAAAAATGGCCAGTGACACTTCAATCCCTTAGTCGACTCTTACGACACCCGCAGGAGTTGGGGTGGTGACAAATTTATTCTTCCTGCCGTCACCACACGGCCAATTTTTTAATATCGCTTAAGAAATAAAATCAGTTAACAAGTTATTCCTATACGAAATTGCAATCTAGCTGATATTAACGTATTTTATACTGCGGACAGACAGACAGACGGATAGAAGGACATGGCGAAACTATAAGGGTTCCTAGTTTACTACGCAACCCAAAACAGAGGTACCACTTATCATTTATAAGTATTTATAACATAAAGCTGACAGCCATAAAGCTTAACAGGTCGACGCTTATCATAAACAACGCTACATTTTTAGACAATTATTTTGTCGTCATTTTAACTCTAACAATGACGCACTAGAATTCCAATTGCAAGCGCCTACTATTTTGGAATACAGCGTTGTTCATGATAAACGTCGATGTTACTAAATTTATTTGACGTGTGAATTGTCCCAAGATATTGTATCGCGTTCAAATTGGACAATTTAGTTTGCCTATTGGTAAAGCCAAGTTAATCTGACACAGAAATCTGTATCAATACATACTCGATCGATCTCAGCTAGTATCCTCACAACTCTGAACAATATTTGGGCCACACCGTATTGCCTAGATTTTTACTAGATGGCATCCACATAATAAAACCGCGCTATTATCTGGTGAAGAGTGCTATACTCGTACTAGGAGTCTCTTTGCGAGATCGGATTAAAAATGGGACCATCCGCAGCAGAACCAAAGTAACCGCCGAAATAGCTCTCCGAATCGCTAAACTGAAGTGGCAGTGGGCGGGACACATTGCGCGTAGAAGCGATGGCCGTTGGGGCGGGAAGGTTCTCGAACGGCCACGTACCAGAAGGCGCAGCGTGGGTAGGCCCCCTACAAGGTGGACTGATGACCTGGTGAAGGTCGCAGGAGTCCGCTGGATGGGGTGGAACAGGATCGGTCATTGTGGCAATCTTTGGGGGTGGCCCATGTTCAGCAGTGGACGTCTTTTAGGCTGATATGATGATGATGAGGATCATGATTATGTCATATTGTACTGATTTTCTATCACTCCCACAAAGGCATAATTAGGGTGACAGAGACAAATCCTCGGAATTTGCGGATTGCGAAGTTCGCAGTAGGGCCACTGACTGCACTTTCGTAGGAGTTTTAACCGACTTTAAACAAGGAGGTGACACTCAATTTCAGGGTTCCGTAGTGAAGTAGGAACCCTTATAGTTTCGCCATGTTCGTCTGTCTGTCCACAGCATAGCCCATAGACCGTTAGTACTTACTAGAAAATTGCAATTTGGTTCAGGTATATAATATAAATACAATAAATAAATATATAAATCTTGGGACATCCTACACAAATCAATCTAGTCCCACGGTAAGCTCAATTAAGGCTTGTGATGTGGGTACTAAGCGACGAGAATAAAACATAAAAAAAAAATGGTTGCCTCCCCTACATGTCAAGTGGGCATATCTTTTTTATTTTGTTGTCATCCTTTAGTGTGGGGTATCGTTGAATAGGTCTTTTAAAAATAATTAGGGTCCTAGTTTAAACCATAAAAAACGTTTTTTTTCTAGAGTCTATATTTTCGGACATAACCCCTTCAGAAGAAAAAATGTATCCCCCCCTCTAATTTTTGATCCGTGGGCCCAAAAAACATAAAAAAAAAAATGAAAGTGGGCTTAAAAATACTTTAAAATAAAAGTATTACGATCATAATCGGCCCAGCCGTTTTTGAATAACTACGGAACCTTACACTGAGCGTGGCCTGACATGCTCTTGGCTGGTTTTTTTTATATAACTATGTTACTGGATATTACCGAGAATCGTGAACCAACTTCCAAACATTTTCTTATCGAACGGGTAAAACCCTTTAAAAAGCTGTAAAGTCCGTTCCGTAGTAAACCTTTTCATCATGTGGTTGGATTTCAAACAGCCATGCAGTCCGCTATCTTGGGGTGGCCACCATTTTGGATTTGTAATGACGTTTTGATTGTAATCGAAGGGATGTGGGTCAAATTAAGATTCCAAGATGTTCTTACACATATATTTAAGTCAGTTACAAGCAGAGATCTGACAAATGTGCTTCATTGTTCGCAAT
>JALPQI010028091.1:0-10110 GCA_025490895.1 Thaumatotibia leucotreta | reverse complement strand
GCAGCAATAATTTTGAAGACTTTTCAATGTGTATAGGTTTAATTAACAAACTAGTACATTTGTGGTGCATAGAAATGAACAAAAAGAAAATAGTTTAAATATTGCACATATGCGTGCATCGAGTTGTAAGATGTGAAGCGAATGCTGGAGTGGGGCTCCATTCTCCCGTACTCATATCGTAGACCAATCAGAGAGGCTGTAGATGTCGTGATATCGGCGCTGATTGGCTCCCGATGATGCGATGCGGGTACGATAGGCGCCGTAGGTTTCATAAAGTATAGTCTCCCACAAGTGTTGCGTTAACATACTCCCGGCCTTGGAAACTGCTGGTTTACAACATAGCGTGACTAAGAAACCAGTCCTGTGTCGGCTCTGTATTTATTGGTCGGGTTGTAATAGCGGGCATAATTTTGAGAACGCCCGTCTTACAGTTCCTCCTGCAGCCGTCCTTACATCAGCCACCCTGGAGACACCATCCTTGCCTGGATACGTCTTGACAACTCTGCCTAGGCTCCATTTGAGGGGTGGGGAGTTGTCTTCTTTCATAACGACCAGCGTATTCTCTTTAACCCAGTTATTACTGAAACTTTTTAAAGTGTCGGATTGCTTTGATTTTTAAATATGATGTCTTATAATGAAGTTATATTACAGTAAAAATAAAATAAAAAATATTGATCGTCTGGGAAAGCTGGAAAACGAGTGGCGTTATAAAGGCCGGTAGTAAAATCGGCGGCTACCAGCCAGTATCTATATCAATGTATTTCGGATTCAAATAAAATACACTATCATTGTTAAACGTTGTATTATTGGCTTTAAATTAAATATAAACAGTATGAGAAGCCACAAAACACGTCTTTGGTGGGTCACTGTATAAAAGTTTTCCCAAAAAACACTTCATTTCTGAAAAACTTATATCACCGACGGCATTTTTCTGGCTCGCGTATCAATTTGTATAATATACCAATGGCTCAATTATCTCATCACTTATCATACACTCATAGTAATAAGTAGGGGATTGGTAATATCTCGGCTCTTCATGGTCTTGCCACTGTCTACGTTCCCTGGGGTTATCCTGGTTTACCCACTTGTATTGTTGAGATTTTTTTACACTATGGTAAACGCGTAGAACTCATTCTAGGATTGGAAACTGGAGGCGGGGGTAACTGTTCGTTATCATTTTCAGGTGAATTTTCGGTAGAAGTACGTATTTTTTTGGCTAATGTCGACAAAGTTAAATCGTCTTCCGAATCCTCATTTTCCGAATATGAGCTATATAGTCTCTGTGGGAGCCCTTAGCTGAGATCCTAAAACGATTAAAATTAGGTATGTCAAAACCATATTTACCGAAATGAAAAATAACATACAAAGTTGACGAAAAACAAACCTGGAAGGAAGATTATGTAATGACAGAAATTCCTCATCACCAGAATCTTCATCAGTTACTTCAGTATTAGGATTTTCCGGTAGAAAAATAGTGATTTCATTGGCAAATCATCATCAGAGGCCAAATGGTGCAGGTTGTCAACTATTTATTTAAGGCTTAAACCCTTTTTCTTCAGTGGCCAATAAACAAAATAGTGACAATAAATAGACGTCAATTTTACTACCGGGCGTTATAACGCCACAATTTTTCAATTGAAAAAAAAATCCAAAAATGAACGTGATAATATACACTTTTTTATATTAAAATTATACTATTATATCATTCCTCCGTGAAACATCATGATTAGGCTACACTAACAATAAATTCCTTAAAAAAAATGACTTTTTCGGAGACATGTTTCAAAAAAATCACTTAGGTTATTTTAAAACACGTCTGAACTTAAAATCACATCCGACACTGTGACAAAGAACAATGTGATTTGTTGAAGTACCATTCCTTAGTACAATAATTAAACTTTATCTTTGTTTATGCAACGTCAACGCAATAAATATTGCGGGTAGATGTAACGCTCAATTGGTGGCGTTATAAAGGTCAGTAGTAACAAGTGGGTTAAGGTCATCGGATTGAAACTTCCATTTTGATCGAGCTTGTAGTTCCGTGACGTACTCCCGTGACCATCGGCTCCAAAAATGTTGGCGAATTTGTTCGACTCTTTGATAACGCGTCAACCGATGCTCAGGAATGTCGTTCAGGCTAGCACACACAGGCGCAGTTAGTGGGCGACCAATCAAGAAATGCCCCGGGCTAAGCGGTAAAAAATCATTGGGATCCGAAGACATTGGTGTAAGTGGTCTAGAGTTGAGCACGGCTTCGATCTGAGTCAGAACCGTGCTCAACTCTTCGAACGTCAAATGTGTGTTGCCTACAACGCGCCGCAAATGGTATTTACAACTTTTAATACCTGCCTCGTACATACCGCCGAAATGGCTAGCATAAGGCGGATTCATGCGAAATTTAATTTTCTGCGATAATGCATATTCTTGTATATCGCCAGATATACTCGACAGAAAATTTTCAAAATCGTTCATTAGTCCGACGAAGTTTTTTCCATTATCACTCAGGATTTCAACAGGTTTACCCCTTCGTGATATAAATCGCTTTAATGCTAATAAGTAACCATCAGACGTGAGGTCACTGACCAGCTCCAAATGTATCGCCCGCGTTACTAAGCATACAAATAAACAAATATATGATTTTGTTAGTTTGCTACCCCTACCCTTACGATTCAAAATAAGCACTGGACCGCCATAATCAACGCCGCAGTAAAGAAACGGGTGTCCTGGCTCCAGCCGCTCGCGAGGCAGGTTGCCCATGATCGGTGTTAGCGTTTGACCTTGCATCCGTTTGCATGTGACACAATCATGAACAATTCTCCGCGCCAAATTCCTAGCACCTACTGGCCACCAGTTTTCCCTTATCGTGAACAATAACAGCTGTGGCGCCGCATGGAACAGTCGCCTATGTTCGAATCGAAATAACAATACGGCTAAATAATGTTTACACGAAATTAAGATGGGGTGTTTTTTCGCGTAACTAAACTGGGTAGCATTTTCTAAACGACCACCAACTCTAAGTACATTCATGTCATCGAGAAATAAATTTAGTTTAGTGAGACTCGCGCCGTGTTTGTTTTGTAACAGCTGTTTACGAGACAAACAATTATGCACATCTAGGTATGACTCATACTGTGCCAGCCTAGCAAGTATCGACACAGATTGAGTTAACTCCTCGACGGTTAATGAGCCGGTTTTTTTGTTGGTTTTGTTACGCGCGTTGTGAATAAATCGTAAAACATATGCCGTGGCACGCTGTAAGCGATTGAATTGGGAAAATCTGTGGAAAGGAAACCATCCCTCATTTTCCGGAATAGATACACAATTAAGTGTAATATTTGCCTTCAACTCGGGCAAATCGATATGACTTTGGTTATTTAATAAGTCAGAGTTAGGTATAAAATTTATATCTTGAAGGAATTGTGGACCTTGCCCCCAAAATGGGGTATCCCACAACAAATGTAATGGGCGCGATCGCGAGATCAGGTCCGCGGGGTTATTTTCACCCTTTACGTGATGCCAAGAATAGTTTTTCGTTAAGTCGTGAATTTCGGTGACCCTGTTCTGGACAAACGTTTTCAGCAAATTTGGTGGTGTACGCAACCAATTAATCACGATTGTGGAATCGGTCCAGAACACGACCCTATTAAACTGACTACGAAGTGAGCTATCAATTTTATTGTACAGTCGTGCTGACACTAACGCTGCACACAGTTCTAATCTCGGAAGACTCACTGGCCTGATTGGCGCCACCTTCCCCTTTGCGCATAATAACCTAACTGCAACATTGTTATCATCATTAATGGCTCGTACGTACGCACAGGCACCGTAAGCGATTAGAGAGCTGTCACAAAACATATGCAACTCTAAACACCTACTGTTCTCGCAAAGTACATAGCGAGGAATGCGAATTGATTCTAAATTTGTAAGATCGGCGACAAACCGGGTCCAGACTTTCGCGATGTCGTCTGGAATCGGGCTATCCCAATCCGACTTTAAGATCCATAGCTTCTGTAAAAGCACCTTTGCTATCATAATAGTTGGGCTAAGCAACCCAAGCGGGTCATAAATTTGTGACGATACCGATAAAATAATCCGCTTTGTTATCGGCTTAGAATTATTTTCGAATCTAGTGTTATAGAATAATTCGTCGGACCGGTTATACCATCCTAGCCCTAACGTTTTATTCTGCACATTATCGCCTAATGATAATTCCTTGGAAGAATCAATTGAATCGGCAAATTCATCAAAATTGAAATTAAAAATCCATTTTCGCAATGGAAAACAACCCGATTGCAAGACCTTGACGACCTTTGAACAGATTAGTTTTAAGATATCCTTATTATTGTGCCCGCATATAAGATCATCGACGTAGAAATCGTTTTTAATTACGTCGGCTACTTCAGGGTCGTCACAATCTGTCGCTAACTGCTTAAGGCACCTACAACTTAAGAATGGGGCCGAATTTGTGCCATAAGTGACAGTTTTTAATCTGTAAGTTTGTAAAGGATCGGATGGATTTTCCCGCCAAAGGATTAACTGCAAATCGCGTTGTTTCTCGTCTACAAGCACCTGGCGATACATTTTTTCTATGTCGGCGCACGCCACATACCTATTTTCTCTAAATCGCAATAATATTGATAGCAAATCACCCTGTATAGGCGCCCCTACGTATTGCAAATCATTAAGTGAGTACCCCGACGAAGAAATACAACTACAATCAAAAACAACACGAAGTCGAGTAGTTGTGGCGTTTTCACGAAATACGCCATGATGTGGCGTCACGTAATGTGGCGTACCGTATGTATCCACTCGCTCCATATGGCCCAAATCGTGGTACTCGTTAATAAAGTCACTATACATTTTTTTATAGTTCGGATAACGTTCTAACCGTTTTTCTAGCGCAAAAAATCGTTGTTCGGCTTGTTTACGTGTATCGCCTAAAATGTCTGGTGATTGTTTTAAACGGAATATTCACACAGAACCTACCATCATCGAGCCTTTTTGTGGTCTGTACAAACAGATTCTCACAAATAAGCTCTTCTTCGCTGCGTGATTCATTAACCCGTTGACTTATCGGGGCGTCTTCGAGCTCCCAAAACTTACGTAACTGTTGGTCTATAGAAACTTGCATGTCTATCGTTTGCATAAAATTGCATCTAACGTTTGGGCTCCGAATGCGTTGGTTTTTTATAGGCCCAGATATAATCCAGCCTAATTGCGTATTTTTTAAGACTGGTCCGTTGCTTAAACGAATAATACCGTCTTGAATCAAATCCCAATAAATATCTGCCCCTATCAGCAGGTCTATCGGTTGACTTTCATAGAAATTGGGATCCGCGAGAGTAATTCCGTCCGGTATAACGAATTGTTCACTGCCTATGACAAAGGGAGGTAGTGAAGGGGTTACGTATGGTAATATTAAACACTTCGCGCGCGTAAAATAAGTGTTAGTTAAAGATTTAATGCCGATATCACAAATTTGCGAGGATTGCGATGTCGACCCTCCGATGCCTATTATGTTTTGTGTGGACTGTATATTTTGCGTATTTAGTTTATTATAAAATGACTGCTTTAAAACGCTCCGGTCGCTTCCGTTATCAAGGATAGCACGCGCAGTTAGACTATTGCCTAAATCATCAACTATTTCAACGAGTGCAGTTGACAACAAAACCGGTTGCATGAATGATGCCTGTGCGCATGGGGCATCTGTGTGTGCCGCGGATACCTGAACGTGGCCCGTGAGCGCGTGTGTTGTTATCGAGTAATTATTAGACATAGATTTTAATGTATGGGACTCATTAGGCTTATTATCGCTTGGCTTCGACGTACCAGGCGTGTTATTTGTGTTAATAGAACTAACTTCATCGCGGTGAATAATTGAGTTGTGTTTTTTATCGCATTTCCTACAAGGCCCATACCTACACAAATCAGCTGTATGACCAATTCGCAGACAGTTTTCACATAGACGTTTATCGCTTACAAATTGCAGTCTATCCTGCATCTTTAAATCTAAGAATGATTGGCACGAATATAAAGGATGATTCGCACTGCACATCGGACATAACTTGAAAGGTTTTTTGAATGGTACTTTAACTTGTGGTATTTCCGTTACGACGTTGCAGTGAACCTTCGATGAGTAATTATTATTAGTGTATTTTTTAGTATCTTGCGAATTGGCCTTACCGTGCGTTACAATTAAAGTTTCAAGCATTTCAGCCCTGCCTCTTAAAAATGTTAGCAAATCGTCGATAGTTAATTTTGACTCGCTTGAATCGGCCGATAAGGAACCTTTGTGCTGCTCCCACTCTCGCTCAGTGGTCGGATCTAGTTTGGAAACGATCATATAAATAAGTAAGGTATCCCACGAGTCTACAGGTTCCTTTAGTGCTTTAAGAGCGCGTATATTTTTTAGCACGTTATCTATGAGTTTCCTTAGCAACAAGGGCGATTCCTTTTGCAGTGTTTGCATTGAAAATAACGCTTTTACATGGTTATGAACTAGCAATCTGCTGTTATTATATCTATTGAGTAACAACTCCCACGCAATCTTATAATTATCGGTTGAAAATTCAAGCGAATCTATTACTAAAGCGGCGCTCCCGGTAAGCGACGATTTAAGATAATGAAATTTCTGGATGTCTGTGATTTCTCGCGAGTTGTGTACTAATGACGAAAATGTGTCCCGAAATGCAATCCAGTGCTCATGTGAACCGTCAAAGGTAGGTAAAGATATTGTCGGTAATTTGACTGATTTTAAAGCGATTACAGACTTATCGGAATCTAACTTTACCTCGTCCTTTGTCAACGTTTCTGCTTGGGCTATTATACTATAATACTCGGCTTCGAACTCATCTCTCGCGTCGAGTTGAGAGTCCAGTTCGGTTTCGGGAAGAACATCTTCAATGCTAGATTGAATTTTATTGAATTCAGTGTATAAACCTGTGGCACCCTGAGTGCGCAGCCTGACTTCGGCCATTTGATTGATGGACAAACCTTGGTCAAACGATTCAATATATTTAATAAATTTAGTGAGTCTACCTTTGACAGAACCCCTCTTTTTAACAAGATCCTTTAAGAGCATCTCCTTAGCCTTATCCTCAGCCATTTCGGTAGGATGCAAGATTAAGGTACTTACGGTTATCCGGGTTAGTGTATAGGTATTTATCGCTCATGCAGCTGCTTACAATTCAGCCGGAGCAGGCGATCAAATGCGCGTAGGCAGACCACAAGATGACACAAACACTGAAATTTTAATATGGACACGTATCAGTAATATTTAAATCAGACAGGGCCGGTTTAATCTCGATTGATTCGCCTCACCAAAGCGCTGAGCTGCTGCCGATGGCTATCTTTGCCGATTGCGTTAATTTGGTACTCCAAACATCCTTTGCAGTAGTTAGCCACGTTGCTGGTTATATCCGAGGTCGAAGGTCCAAAACTTATGTGCGCGCGTTTATGGATGTGGATCGGCTGGTAGCTTCTTGGGACAGGTTCAGCAGCAATAATTTTGAAGACTTTTCAATGTGTATAGGTTTAATTAACAAACTAGTACATTTGTGGTACATAGAAATGAACAAAAAGAAAATAGTTTAAATATTGCACATATGCGTGCATCGAGTTGTAAGATGTGAAGCGAATGCTGGAGTGGGGCTCCATTCTCCCGTACTCATATCGTAGACCAATCAGAGAGGCTGTAGATGTCGTGATATCGGCGCTGATTGGCTCCCGATGATGCGATGCGGGTACGATAGGCGCCGTAGGTTTCATAAAGTATAGTCTCCCACAAGTGTTGCATTAACATAGTGTTTCTTAGTAAATTGCTACATGTTTACATCGATTGGTACATGTATACATATTAATCATGCCGAAAAAGTGGTACATAAAAACAAAAAAAATACGGTTACCACCCCAACTGGTGAAGTTGTGATGTTTTTTTTTGTGGTAATCCTATAGTGTGAGGTATCATTGAATATATATCTTAAGAAGAATAAGGGTCTTAGAAAAATAGTTTTACCTAAAGTCATTATTTCCGGACAAAATCGCCCCAGAATTAAAAAAAATCTTACCTCCTCCCCGCTCTAACTTTTCATCAGAGGGTCCAAAAAAATTAAAAAAAGAAATTGAATGAGCTTAACGTCGAACTGCCGTTTTCGAATAACTACGGAACCCTATACTGAGCATGGCACGACATGCTCTTGACCGGTTTTATTTATTCTTAGTAGCGAGATTAGGTAGAGAAGGCCTCCCTCTAACCTGGCAATTCGTTAGTTTCAATTTTCAATCACTTTCCTCTTCCCGCGCTACTTTGTCTCTGTCACTCCAACAAAGACAACTGAGTATGACAAAGAGGGATGCTCGTTTATCAACAGAGATCGGACAAATGTGCGTCATTGGTCGCAATAATAAGGACATGACTCCAAAGTTGATTGAATAATTAATCATTTAATCATTTTCAGAAAATTACTTATTTGACACTTTTGTTTTTATTTATTTGAAATAGGCTTACTCATGGCCACAGACTAGCCAAGGGCAGAGACGTGTCCTACGATGGAGTGAGTTTGCCCAGAAGGTGCCTATTCACCCTTGACTTGAAGGTTGACGGGTTATAATTATGATCTTGGAAATATAGACGCCGGCAGGGAATTCCACTCCTTGGCAGTACGCATAAGGAAAGAAGACGCAAAGCGCTTCGATGGGCTGAAGAGTGTAGCCCAGCCATCAGCTTCTTGTCACCAATCATTCTCCTGGCTCTGCGTTCTACTGAGTCTAAAGTAGCGAGTTGGTATTTAGCTGGTTGGTATTTTGTAACTATGTAAACCGTTGTAAATAGCCACCTTTAGAAATAAAATTTCAAGAAATCATTTGTTTCATTATTCATTTAATCAACTTTGGAGTCATGTCCATGTTCTTGCGAACAATGACGCACATTTTGTCCGATCTCTGTGTATCAATTTTAAAGTTTCCTAGGAACCCAACACTACCAACCAGCACTTACTTCGTTTACGTGTCACGTCTTTGCCCAATCGATTCGCAAAATCGAATAAATAATTCCCAAGCGGATTTGGATGAAATCCTCGAATTTAGTATATAAATAATTCGAATCTATCGCTTACAAACGAAATCCCGAATCAGATTTAGCTCTAATACCTGTCAAATTCAAAAGGACTTACCGGAGCGATGCGAATAGTTGATACTAAAATACAGGCTGTTACAAAAATGGTCATACAAGATAATTAAACATGAAAACGACGCTTCTATTGTTATTCCATAGAAATGGCTTAAAATAGGTTGACCAAAATGTATAGAAGCATACTTGGTCCCATGGTAAAAGTTGTTCAAAATTGTTAATAGTTCATGTTTTATTATCTTGTATCACTATTTTGGTGAAACCCTGTATCAGTAATCCAATCAAACTTTCGCTTAGAATTTCGTATTATCTAGACAAACTCCGCTGAAAACTAACGATATCCATCAGACAAAAACTATATTTTTTACTAACTTTATTTGCTGATCATGTGAACTAAAGACTGTACACGATTCGGGCATGTTTTACTTAGATATTTTTTTTACATATTTGCTATTTTCAATTATTACTTTGAATAATCCGTGGTTTTTAAAGTATAGGTATTCAAATTAAAGTAATATTAAAATGTGTGGGCGTATGCGAGTAATCGTGAAATCTGTGATGTCTAATATTTTTTTCTCCAGAGCATCTTGTTTATCTTCCTTCGTCTCTTGCCATGATGTTACAACGTATTTCTATTTTCGTCGCTGCGCCTATAAAATCCGCTATGTGATTGTTTTATGACTTTGAAATAGTAACCTAATAATTAAACACAAAGGGTATTCATTGAATTAATTAAAATCCATCACATGTCGGTTTTTACAGGCGCAACGACGAATTTACCAAAAATGTACACAATGTGCCTGGTTAGTGGTTAGACAGGAAAGCTTTTTACTCCGAGGACTAAATAAGGTTTAGAATAGGATGATTTTTTGCGTAAAAGTTTTTGGTGTGAACGAACACCAAAATAACAATGCAGTGTAGGTAATAAGCTAATACCTAAGTTAAAGGCCGTGGCAGGATAAAAGGGAGCATTGTGTGCCTTG
>JALPQI010028090.1:0-13869 GCA_025490895.1 Thaumatotibia leucotreta | reverse complement strand
AGGGGGAGTAGCACACAACTCGTGTAATTTAAAATTTAAAATAGCAACATTTATCCCTGTGATACTCCACAACTTGAGTGGGTACGACAGTCATTTATTTATAAAAGAATTAGCCAAGACCGGAGGAAACTTAAACTGTATTCCCATCAACAAGGAAAGATACATTTCTATTGATAAACGAATTGGTGATTATTCTCTAAGATTTATCGACTCGTATAAATTCATGGCTAGTAGCTTGGATGAATTAGTTAAAAACCTTTCACCTGAGCAGTTCAAAATACTACCAAACTTCTTAAATTCTCACGATCAAAGTGAACGAGATAATCACATGAAACTGTTGACACGTAAAGGGATTTTCCCCTACGATTACCTAAGCGATTGGAGTAAATTTGAAGAGACTACGTTACCCGAGCAATCGGCATTTTATAATAAACTTACCGACACCCACATATTAGATAAGGACTATCAACATGCTAAAAATATCTGGAATACTTTCAATATTCAAACTTTGGGGGAATACAGTGATTTTTATCTTAAAACAGATGTTTTGTTGTTAGCGGAAGTCTTTGAAAACTTTCGTCAAGTGTGCATAGACGCCTACGAACTTGACCCATGTCAGTACTATACTGCTCCCGGTTTGAGCTGGGATGCCATGTTAAAACACACCAATGTTTGTCTCGAATTACTAACTGACTATGAAATGATTCAATTTATAAAGAGAGGTATTCGAGGTGGCATTAGTCAAGCGTCAAACCGATATTGTAAAGCCAATAATATATTTATGGATGATTATGACGTTAGCCAAGAGAGTAATTTTATCATTTACTTAGATATAAACAATCTTTATGGTGACGCTATGCGTCGACCGCTTCCCATCAATAACTTTAGGTGGTTGAGCCGAGAAGAGATTGAACAGTTTGATATAACATCCCAACAGATGGATTCAACTGTTGGATACATACTAGAAGTCGATTTAGAGTATCCACACACATTACATGATCAACACAATGACTATCCTTTCTGTGCTGAAACGAAAGTACCATTTGGAGGTAAAATTAAAAAGCTCTTACTCACTTTAGATAATAAAACTAACTATATTATACACTATGTCAACCTAAAGCAATGTACTGACAAAGGGTTAGTATGCAAGAAAATTCATAACATTCTAACATTTAATCAATCAACCTGGCTTAAATCGTACATTGACTTGAATTCTCAAATGAGAATTGAGGCGAAAAACACTTTCCAAAAAAACTTTTTTAAGCTAATGAATAACTCCATTTTTGGTAAAACTATTGAAAATGTCGAGAAAAGAGTTGATGTTAAGCTGTGTAGTCAGTGGGATAGCGTACCAACAAAAGGAAATTGTAAATATGGTCTTGAACGTTACATATCTAGACCTAATTTTCATAGCGCTAGCATTTTTTCAAAAGACCTTGTAGCGGTTCAGATGAATAAGAGTAAAGTCATTCATAATAAACCAATTTATGTAGGTTTTACAGTATTAGAAATTAGTAAGACCCTTATGTACAATTTTCACTATGATTATATGCTACCAAAATATCAAGATAATGTTAGGTTGTTATACACAGACACAGACTCTTTTGTTTATGATGTAAAAACCCCTAATTTTTACAAGGATATTGAGTCTGATTTAAACGTTAGATTCGACACTTCTGACCTACCCATAAATAACGTCTATAACTTACCTCTGGTGAACAAAAAAGTTGTTGGTATGATGAAGGATGAAAACAACGGTGTCATTGTTCGGGAATTTGTAGCTTTAAGATCTAAAATGTATGCTTATATTTTGAATGAATATGATAAGGATAATAAAAGAAAGTGTATCAAAAAGAACAAAGGTGTCAGCGCAGCCGCTGTAAGGCGATTGAATTTTAAAAAATATTTTGAATGTTTAGATTTAAGCACAAAGCCGATTTATGATGACTTGTATAATCTAATTAGTAACAAACATGACATGTACACACAAATTAAAAAGAAAAAAATTCTATGTGGTAAAGACGAAAAACGATGTATCTTAGATGATGGTGTCAAAACCCTAGCGTGGGGTCACTATGATATAGTTCAATAATATTATTTATTTTACTAATAAACTAGTTTTAAACAATCAATGTTTTATTATTATCTCTACACCCATACCTAACAATATTATTTACTCACTATTTACACTCATGAGCAATGTAAAGAGGTCAAAGTGTATACTTCAATATCTATAATAAGTACCCCCGTTTTAATTGTACACATTCATTCAAACGCAACTCGGCAAATGAGATAACGCATATCCTGTAATGATAAAACGAGAACATAGCGCGTAGGACAATTTATATATTTTAGCCTATATAATGTCCCACTGCTGGGCACACGCCTCCTCCCGTATATGAGAGGGATTGGGCAGTACCAAGTTACACTGGACAAACACTCCCATCCCACAGTTGACCAGTCAAAGTCGACACCCTTCGAATTCCAACATACAGTTGCTCACTATAACTTGACACCTCTTGACCTTTGATGACGTAATCACATGTAATTATAAACCTAACACCTCGCTAATTAAGACCCAGTCAAAAATAAGATAACGCAATCGCATGTAATGATAAAAAAACAACATATAACCTTTCACCTCGCCAAATGAGATAACACAATCACTGTAGGTCAGCTATGTAGGTCAATCTTCAAATACCTAAACACTCGTTTACATTTTTTACCTAAACACAGGCTCCAGGTCTCAAGTAACACTGGACAAACACTCACATTGCATACAATTAACCAGTCAAAGTCGACACCCAACTTGTCACAGAAGCCTCCCATCGATTTCAGGTGACTAGTTACACTGAACAAACACTCCCAGTACATACACTTGTTCAATATAAGTTGGCATCTCGCCATTGTCACGGAATCCTCCTTTCTACACTACTCAAAAATACAATTGCATCTAAATTAGTACAATTATTTCGCAAGAATTGTCATGTCATAGTTAATTACGTTGTTTGTGTAGTTTAAATTATTAGATTGTGACTTAACAAATACCTCGTCGCTAAAGAGTTATTAAGTTGTTATCTTCTACTTACCTAATTTAGGTTTGTTATTCACGTATCATAAAATTGCCTACTTCAATCATACTTCATCATGTGGCATCATTATGTAAAATCTCCGTCTTAGATAGAGTTTTAATAATAAAAATATTAATAGAGATTACCCAAGTTATATCCTTATTTACAGATTCGGCAATCTATAGTCGTATACATACATACACATGATACTATATTATCACGTCGCGTGAAAGTTTTCTTAAAATTGCTATTATTTATATTATTTTGTCAACGTTTTGCTATATTAACTAACTAACAAAATGCACAGGCAGACGAACAAACAATAGGCAGGGAGGGAGTAGCATTGTACCGAGGAGAAGTTTCATAACTTGCGAAACTTGCATAGAGAATGTTCTCGGAAATCTCAATTTAACAAATAATCTAATCAAGCCAAGACCGTACTAGATACATTGCCTTATGAGTTATATTTACTGCCTTGTTGTAATATTTACGATTTAAAATAATTATTTATAACACATTTTTATAAGTTCTCATGGAAACATTCTGAATGAGAACTTACTCTTAAATTCTCATGAAAATTCTCGAAAATTTCCGAATATATTATATTTCCGCAATTTTGAGAATGTTCTGCAACTTGTACGGTCGGCTCTAATAATATGTATACGATTTTGAACCTTATGCCTTTGGCATACGTGCCGAAATGTATACATATTATTAGACGTGACTGTACATTGCTAGGAGGGAGTGTAGGTTCAGTATTAAGTACCTACCTGATAGAGTCCCGTTGGCACAATTGATGATTTGAAATAATAGGGATGATTTAATTGAAACACCATGTATAGTAATAAGATACATTTTCAGGAGTAGGTAACTACTCTCCAGAGTGTCCAGAGGCGTATTGCAGAATAAATTACAAAAAGTACCTAATATTACGGAAGTGTATTTTCTATCCCTCCTTCTAGAAAGAGACTTCTACTTGTGATATGAGTTGTAATTTATTATGCAATGGGCGGGTCAAAATTATTTTCGTTGTCTTATTTTGAATCCTTAAAAAACTTGACGCAGTGGTGAGTGTATAAGATGATGTATTGTTTTCAATTTCTGATGTATACAAATGCACCGGATTTATTTTAGTATACTGAGTCAAAACAGCAACTAAAAGCGTGACAGTAGTATGAAACAAGACAATGAAAAGATTTTTGACCATTACATAATAAATATGTTGTTTCCTAAGTCATTAAACCTGGCACACGTCGTATAAGTCATACTGAGCAACTTTTAGTATTCCAGCTCCGGAATCGCAAAACAAAAAGCCTTTCATACAAAATGGTTACGTGATCTCGACATTTTGTATGGGAAAGTGTTTTAATCGCGTTTTCGGTGTAGCCCCCTTACTAAAAGTTGTTCAGTATGACTTATACAGTCTGTGCGAGCGTATTTATTTAATTTATTGTCATAATGTAATAATTATTTTTTTCTGTAATCTGAAATTCTAATCGAATTTCTTTTTAATCTGTTGATGATCGATGACTATTTATGATCAGTACGAAATAAAATTATATTCTATTCTATTATCATTAGTTACTCAGGAAACACCCTGTATATAATTATTTAAAAATAAAACAATAATTGTTACTCTTAAACAATACCCAACAATGCTAATAAATAGGTACTAGTTATATTATTACGGCAGCAGAGATTTTGTCGGTAACCGAATCACGACAGGTCGCTTGAAACCCGTCTCCGACCTTGTCTCGAACAAACCGGTATTCAATACTGTTATTTATATTTATAAATACGTTGTATTTAAGAAAAAACGAGAGTTTTGTGCTCTACTAACAACTACGTCTACCTAGGCCTACGCAAGTTCCCTTTCGGCAATCGTATGTGATAAGCGATAAGTAATAGATGTATGAGATTTGAATAAATTGGCTCGACAATGTTACAGAAGCATGACAGATTGAAACGTAACAATTACCATACATTATAGTCACGTGAATTTTCGTTCCTACTTGTGTTTTTCATACATTAATCGCTTATCGCAATACGATTGCCGAAAGGCCAACAGGGTGCTTAGACAAGTTGCCAATCGCTAACGCTCAATCGTCAATCGTAAGCGATAGGCAACTAACTGTCTTTGTCGCACTAATATGAAAGAGTGACAGAGAGGGAAAACTACGATACGCTACTAAGCGCTAGCGATTGGGAACTTGGCTAAGCATGCAGGCCTAAGCTAAGATGCCATTCTGCAATCGTATACGATAAGCGATAAGTCACGTGACCATAATAATACATTACAATTGAGTTTTCGTACAAATCTGTCATTCTGATACATTTGTTATCGTATCGCTTATAGTATACGATTGCAGAATGCATCTTGGCTAGACCTGCTGTTGTGCAGGCTCAATATACGATAACTGCAGATATCGTATAAAAATGTTAGCGGCGCTAACTTAGCGCAAGTTGCGCCTAAGCGCTTAATCAATATGCTAAGTGCTTACCATACTTGTCGCCATGACGTACTTTCTGTCTATCCTGCTCTTACTCTCATATTGGTGTAAGCGAAAGGCATAGAAAACAAGTCTGTTTTAACTCACAGCGGCAGCTCATAGCAAGCACATAATGAAAGGCGGTTTTGATGTAAGTATAAAAAAACTCTAATGTAGTTTATATTGTACCGGACGGAAATTGATTACAAAGTGCATAAAGTTGGTAAAACTAGTTTTAATGTCTATACATTAATTGTAACTTTATAGTTCAGTGCAAGTACCGACGGAGTAAACAAAGGGCAAACTAGATCGTGCCTGTGAATTCCTTTTCTCTATACTATTTCTACTACCTACATATAAAATTATCAATTTTACGTGGATTTAGCTTGATTTGATAGTAGGTATTAAATAGTTAGGTAAAGGACTATGATATTAAATTATGGCTTCGTTGACTATCTATGTAAACAACAAATGAATCAAAATCTGAATTCGCAATTTTTTTTTGCGCAACTGCTTATTGCGTAAACAATACCCACGTTTTGTTTTAGGCAACTAATTTAAATTACAAACCAGAATTCGGAACCAGTTTAGGAATATGATCTTAGAAAGATAATGTTTAAATCGACAGTTTGTTTGCACATATCAGGCCAAAATCTCAAATATCTGCGCGGAACCATGACGAATAAATTAATTAAAACGAAATTAATTGCATACAAATTTTCATTACTATGTATAAGCATGCTATAAAACGGAGCTCGGCATATTAGTAACTGGGTCATTGTCATTGCCATACGACTCGAATGGAATGTTTAATTTCGTTCTGTATTTTTATTCAAAAGATCATTATAATGGCGTCCTTTAACCGCTGAACATTGTCGGCATTGAATATGACTGTACAGGGTGATCGTGAGTATACCGACAGACTTAAACAATGCATTTTTGATGTCAAAAGAAGTAAAACAATATTATGTAACACATGTCATTTTCGGAGAGAAATCTTTTGTTTTAATTCTTTTTTTGTGATATTTTGATTTTTTTTATACAGGACCAGTAATTAATTGTAGGGAAAGATTTTTTAAAGGGTATTTTTTTTCCGTTGAACATTTTTCTGATTTTTTTTTCTCATTTTCTCTAACATTAATCAGTGAGTATGTCAAGATGAAAACTATTAGTGTAAGATGATTAAAACATGCAGGCATTTTTCAGTGACTTATGATGAAAATAGTTTTTTGAGAAACATATCATTATCTTATAAACTAAGCCGAATCCAGAAAAGATCACATGACATTATAATGTCTAAATGTGGTCAGGAATACACCTTTCAAGTTTGTCGGGTATAAGTCCACCCTGTATAAGTTATATAACCGTTGTATAAAGCCCGTTTCATAACGGGGTTCGATCATTGGGAGGTCATCTCGATTCTCGATTGCGACAGTGCGATTGTCAGCTTCGATTTCATATGACATGAAGAAGTTGATGCAATATTACTTTTCCGATACGGGCTTGTTTTGATTTGATAAACAAATATGATATGAAAATAAAATGTGTACAGTTTGTGCATATAAAGGGTGAAACATGAGTCGTGAACAGTAACGCGTTTTTCTAACTCTATAAACAACTAACAATTGAATGCCCCACAAGTTACTTAGAAATAGTCATGTTTTTTTATTTAATTTTTTGGAATTTTTCTGTTTTTTTATAATTTTTAAGGTGTTTGTCAGAAATGAAAAGGGCTATTTACGCAATTTAAAATGTTAAATGTAATAAATATAATTTAATTTACACGAAATGACAGAATTGCCGTTATTAATTACTTCAATTTCAATTATTCCATTAATTTGTCATAAAATTCCTTTTGGAAAGCCAAAAAATCCAAAAACGTAAACACAAAAAATACAAAAAATAAATAAATAACTTGTCAAATTTTAAGTAACTTGGGCATTTAATTGTTAGTTGTTTATAGAATTAGAAAAACGTACATATTACCAGAGATTATTTAGTTTAAATAGATATATCAGCACCATACATTAAAATGCATCCACCTGAAATGTCGTCACTACTAGACGGCGCCACGGTTGTTCGTGAGCATGGCATACAGATGGCTCTGAAACAGTATATACACTACCTTTGTTGTTCGTCCATTGGCACAGATGGCTCTGAAACAGTATACACTACCTTGCCACGAACGAAACGCATGATCACTTGCAACACATAGCATATTTTGCCATACCACGATATAGGGAGGTTGGTAATGTGGTTCATGCGTTCGGCTGTGAAGCAGTGGTACCAGTTTCAAATCCTAACTATACGCGCTGAAAATGTTCTTTTATTTCTTTTTTTTCAAACTTTGTTTTTTTATTTTTTTGTTGCGCATAATCTTTGATTTTGTAAAAACAGTGTTTTACAAGGTGCAAACGGGCGGGTTTTTATTTTGTTGTCGTTTTATAAAATTTTCCATATATGGACTTTTATACATTTTTTCTAATCAGAATCACGAGCTCTTTCGTCTCGTTTTATAGTTATACAAAGTGATCATAGATCCGATAGATACATACGTATACATACAGGGTGTTACATACATAATTATACAGGGTGAAAATGAGTATACAGACGAACTTGAAGCGTGAAGAGTGTACCTAGTTATTCCTGACAGAGTTGGGTTATACTCGTTTCTGACTAATTCGCATACGTTGAATACAATTTTCGGGTCCATTATGAGATCCAAGATGGCAGCAACTTATTTTTGCAATTTTCATCATTATACTCGTTTCTGACTAATTCGCATACGTTGAATACAATTTTCGGGTCCATTATGAGATCCAAGATGGCGGCAACTTATTTTTGCAATTTTCATCATTATACTCGTTTCTAATTCGCATACGTGGAATACGATTTCCTGGTCCATTCTAAAATCCAAGATGGCGGGAACTTTTTTTTTAATTTTCATCTTTATACTCGTTTCTGACTAATTCGCATGCGTGGAATACGATTTTCGGGTCCATTCTAAGATTCAAGATGGCGGGAACTTTTTATTTTGCAATTTTCATCATTATACTCGTTTCCGACTAATTCGCATACGTTGAATACAATTTTCGGGTCCATTATGAGATCCAAGATGGAGGCAACTTATTTTTGCAATTTTCATCATTATACTCGTTTCTGACTAATTCGCATACGTTGAATACAATTTTCGGGTCCATTATGAGATCCAAGATGGCGGCAACTTATTTTTGCAATTTTCATCATTATACTCGTTTCTGACTAATTCGCATACGTGGAATACGATTTCCTGGTCCATTCTAAAATCCAAGATGGCGGGAACTTTTTTTTTAATTTTCATCTTTATACTCGTTTCTGACTAATTCGCATGCGTGGAATACGATTTTCGGGTCCATTCTAAGATTCAAGATGGCGGGAACTTTTTATTTTGCGATTTTCATCATTATACTCGTTTCCGACTAATTCGCATACGTGGAATACGATTTCCTGGTCCATTCTAAAATCCAAGATGGCGGGAACTTTTTTTTTAATTTTCATCTTTATACTCGTTTCTGACTAATTCGCATGCGTGGAATACGATTTTCGGGTCCATTCTAAGATTCAAGATGGCGGGAACTTTTTATTTTGCAATTTTCATCATTATACTCGTTTCCGACTAATTCGCATACGTGGAATACGATTTCCGGGTCCATTCTAAAATCCAAGATGGCGGGAACTTTTTTTTTGCAATTTTCATCATTATACTCGTTTCCGACTAATTCACATACGTGGAATACGATTTCCGGGTCCATTCTAAAATCCAAGATGGCGGGAACTTTTTTTTTTGTAATTTTCATCATTATACTCGTTTCAGACTAATTCGCATACGTGGAATACGATTTCCGAGTCCATTCTAAAATCCAAGATGGCGGGATCTTTTTTTTGCAATTTTCATCATTATGCTCGTTTCCGACTAATTCGCATACGTGGAATACGATTTCCGAGTCCATTCTAAAATCCAAGATGGCGGGACCTTTTTTTGCGATTTTCATCATTATACTCGTTTCTGACTAATTCGCATACGTGGAATATCTTTTTTGGTTCCATTCTAAGATCCAAGATGGCGGGAACTTTTTTTTTGCAATTTTCATCATTATACTCGTTTCCGACGAATTCGCATACGTGGAATACGATTCCCGAGTCCATTCTAAGACTCAAGATGGCGGGAATTTTTATTTTGCAATTTTCATCATTGTACTCGTTTCCAATTCGCATACGTGTAATACGATTTCCGGGTCCATTCTAAAATCCAAGATGGCGGGAACTTTTTTTTTGCAATTTTCATCATTATACTCGTTTCTGACTAATTCGCATACGTGCAATACGATTTCCGGGTCCATTCTGAGATCCAAGATGGCGGGAACATTTTTCTTGCAATTTTCATCATTATACTCGTTTCTGACTCATTCGCATACGTTGAATACAATTTTCGGGTCCATTATGAGATCCAAGATGGAGGCAACTTATTTTTGCAATTTTCATCATTATACTCGTTTCTGACTAATTCGCATACGCGGAATACGATTTCCTGGTCCATTCTAAAATCCAAGATGGCGGGAACTTTTTTTAAATTTTTATCTTTATACTCGTTTCTGACTAATTCGCATGCGTGGAATACGATTTTCGGGTCCATTCTAAGATTCAAGATGGCGGGAACTTTTTATTTTGCAATTTTCATCATTATACTCGTTTCCGACTAATTCGCATACGGGGAATATCTTTTTTAGTTCCATTCTAAGACCCAAGATGGCGGGAACTTTTTTTTTGCAATTTTCATCATTATACTCGTTTCCGAATAATTCGCATAAGTGGAATACGATTTCCGAGTCTATTCTAAAATCCAAGATGGCGGGAACTTTTTTTGCAATTTTCATAATTATACTCGTTTCTTACTAATTCGCATACGTGGAATATCATTGTTGGGTCCATTCTAAGATCCAAGATGGCAGTAACTTTTTTTTTGCAATTTTCATCATTATACTCGTTTCCGACTAATTCGCATACGTGGAATACGATTCCCGAGTCCATTCTAAAATCCAAGATGGCGGGTACTTTTTTTGCAATTTTTATCATTATACTCGTTTCTGACTAATTCGCATACGATTTTGGGGTCCAATCTGAGATCCAAGATGGCGGGAACTTTTTTTTGTAATTTTTATCATTGTACTTGTTTTCGACTAATTTACAAACGTGGAACCCGAATTTAGGGCGAATTTAAGATCCAAGGTTATTTACGTATATGTATTGGAAATGGAGTATTTTTAATGATAAAAACTGCCAAAAAGTACATCAATTGTAAGATGCAAAATGGCGGCACCTTTTTTGAGCTTTTATGCAGTTTTTTTTTCATTGTAGGTACTGCATTTCCGCTACTCATAAGAACGTGCTAAATATAAAAACTCTTGGATATAAAATTAACCCCAAATTAGGGTTCCACGTTTATAAATTAGTTGAAAACGAGTACATTGACAAATATTACAAAAAAAATTACCGCCATCTTGGATCTTAGAATGGACCCGAAAATCGTATTCCACGTATGCGAATTAGTCAGTAAAAAGTAAAATGATGAAAATTGCAAAAAAAAGTTCCCGCCATCTTGGATTTTAGAATGGACCCGGGAATCGTATTCCACGTATGCGAATTAGTCGGAAACGAGTATAATGACGAAAATTGCAAAAAAAGTTCCCGCCATCTTGGATCTTAGAATGAACCCAAAAATTATATTCCACGTATGCGAATTAGTCAGAAATGAGTATAATGATGAAAATTGCAAAAAAAGTTCCCGCCATCTTGAATCTTAGAATGGACCCGGAAATCGTATTGCACGTATGCGAATTAGTCAGAAACGAGTACAATGATGAAAATTGCAAAAAAGTTCCCGCCATCTGGGATCTTAGAATGGACCCAAAAATAATATTCCACGTATGCGAATTAGTCAGAAACGAGTACAATGACGAAAATTGCAAAAAAATGTTCCCCTTCATCTTGGATCTTAGAATGGACCCGGAAATCGTATTACCACGTATGCGAATTAGTCAGAAACGAGTACAATGACGAAAATTGCAAAAAAAAAGTTCCCGCCATCTTGGATTTTAGAATGGACCCAAAAATGATATTCCACGTATGCGAATTAGTCAGAAACGAGTACAATGATGAAAATTGCAAAAAAAGTTCCCGCCATCTTGGATTTTAGAATGGACCCGGAAATCGTATTCCACGTATGCGAATTAGTCGTAAACGAGTATAATGATGAAAATTGCAATATAAAAAGTTCCCGCCATCTTGAATCTTAGAATGGACCCGGAAATCGTATTGCACGTATGCGAATTAGTCAGAAACGAGTACAATGATGAAAATTGCAAAAAAGTTCCCGCCATCTTGGATCTTAGAGTGGACCCAAAAATGATATTCCTCGTATGCAAATTAGTCAGAAACGAGTATAATGATGAAAATTGCAAAAAAAAGTTCCCGCCTGCTTGGATTTTAGAATGGACCCGGAAATCGTATTCCACGTATGCGAATTAGTCGGAAACGAGTATAATGATGAAAATTGCGATATAAAAAGTTCCCGCCATCTTGAATCTTAGAATGGACCCGGAAATCGTATTGCACGTATGCGATTTGTCAGAAACGAGTACAATGATGAAAATTGCAAAAAGTTCCCGCCATCTTGGATCTTAGAATGGACCCAAAAATGATATTCCACGTATGCAAATTAGTCAGAAACGAGTATAATGATGAAAATTGCAAAAAAAGTTCCCGCCATCTTGGATTTTAGGATGGACTCGGAAATCGTATTCCACGTATGCGAATTAGTCGGAAACGAGTATAATGATCAAAATTGGAAAAAAAAAGTTCCCGCCATCTTGGATTGTAGAATGGACCCGGAAATCGTATTCCACGTATGCGAATTAGTCGGAAACGAGTATAATGATCAAAATTGAAAAAAAAAAGTTCCCGCCATCTTGGATTTTAGAATGGACCCGGAAATCGTATTCCACGTATGCGAATTAGTCGGAAACGAGTATAATAATGAAAATTGCAAAAAAAAAAGTTCCCGCCATCTTGGATTTTAGAATGGACCCGGAAATCGTATTCCACGTATGCGAATTAGTCGGAAACGAGTATAATGATGAAAATTGGAAAAAAAAAGTTCCCGCCATCTTGGATTTTAGAATGGACCCGGAAATCGTATTCCACGTACATGCGAATTAGTCGGAAACGAGTATAATGATGAATATTGCAAAAAAAGTTCCCGCCATCTTGGATCTTAGAATGGACACAATGGCAAATTCAAAAAATGTAGACACAATAAGAGAAAATTAGTATTAGCCTTTTTTTTCTTACAGAGTTTGTTGGATGTTGGACAGAGTAGAGAGCTATTTATTGTCAATGATAGAGTGCCATTAGTAAGAGTTTAATTATTATTTCGCTATGTGAGTTTGGTATTGAAGCGTAGAATAGAAACAGAATGCAATGCTCAGATTACCTTCAATTTTCTATGCCTCTCGTTTCGTTTGTTGCCAGCTCGTCAGATTACGGTAAAGCAAAGAGAATGCTGACGACGGCAACGCCGCGCCGCAATGTATTTGTTATATAATTCGGATATACCCTAATCAGCTATTTATTGTTATCAGTTGTTATGTTACGGGTCCAAATCCTAGCATATGACTTGTAATGTATGTATTTTTTTGTTATTATTAGTGATGTAGGGACTTTTTACTTTTTTTTTATTGTATTTTTAGACCTCCTTAAACATTTAAAATCAATATATGCAAGATTTTGTTTAGCGACATCTATAGATTATTTCTGTCAAGACTCGAGCAGTGTACTGTTTGTCGCGTATCGAGAAAAACGCATAAAAATATGTACGTGCAATAATAGATGGCGCTGAAATCAATTTATTCCAAAAATAGTTAATTTTTTTATTTACTAATTTACTCTTCTAGAAAGGGTGGTTTTGACTATTTTCGATGTATGATGCTAAATTAATTAAAACTGTGCACTAACAGGTAGTAAATATCTGGATTTCAAATAAAACTAAATCTATTACTAGTCAATCGTGCTCCTAGTGACATCTATTGTAACATATTCCGAACTATTTGAGCCTTCTATGAAACAGACCCTCTATATTTGGGTACTTTGTGATATTACTGTTCACGGCTCATGTTTCACCCTGTATATTGCATTGGTACCTACATTTTAAGTGAGAACCGACATTTACCTCAACAATAAATGGCTTAGCCTTACCGCCAATACCTAGGCCCTAA